>DWPA01000929.1:0-21058 GCA_018251375.1 Calpodes ethlius
TCACACTGTGAGCCCGAGGCAGTGTTTATAACTATTGTCATAGTTATAACCCAACAATCAAGCACATACACTACAGTCAGGATAACCATTAGCGTTCCGGTTCGCCAACCGGAATCGCGATAGATTGTATGGCGCATGGCCCCGCGTGGCGTTGCCTCAAAGACGGTGTTTAGTGGGTAACCCTCAGAGGGAGTCCCACATAACCGACACGGACCAGCTGTGGCGGTGTCCTTGTGATGGCAGCAAAAAAAAAATCAGGATAACCTGTTAGAATCTACGAGTATCTTAGTCAATGCAATGGGGGTATTTATAATGTAATATTTCTCTATTTCCTAGTTAAACAAAAATTTAATTCATTAAATAAGAAAAAAACTGTGGATATTGTAAATAACATTTTTCACTTGTCGTGTAATTGGCGGACCCATCTTTGGATATTTTATTTCATGTATATTTCGAACAAACTGGTGCAAACAACTGAATCGTGTAAATGTCACGACGGTTGACGGCAGACTAAGTCAGCTTGACCTTCATTTACCTCCCCTGTCCTGCCGCTCACATACCTCAGGCAGTTACTAGCTCTTACGCGCATATTACAGCACTAGCCATGCTGCGACAGCACAACATTTTGATCCAGCACATGTAGCTATTGAACTTCATTAGTACGTGGAAGAAGTAAATTAATAAATAAAACTGGTTAGATTCTATACAACTATAAATTTCCCAATAAGTATCTCACTTTTCAGATCGCACGACGGATTATTATGGTTACGATTCTCAAGACGCTTTTACAGAATCACTAAATGATCTTCGTGATAATTAAAAATGGCCATCTGATTCAGAAGAAATGGATAACTTTAAGAAAACAAAGGAAATTGACTACTGAATGTACAAATACGATCAGGCATCGAGAAAATAGTTCAATAACGGAATCGGGGATAACATGCGCAAACAATACAGATGAAAGAAATAATTGACGAAAGAAATAATTGACATCTTTAAAAAATCTAAATCTAATTTGATTCCTGTCACATTTGTTGTGGATGAAAGGTTTCTATCTTTTAATCATGTAAATAATTAGACATTTTGTTCACCGTTGTTATTGTTATTTGTTGTGTTTTCAATTATATCCTTTCTTATAATAATTAGTTTATATTATATGACGGGGAGACTGCCGTGTTAACGTTTTTAGAATCAGCTCTGCTCACGTCACGATTGTTACCTCGATGGTCACTCATCTTCAATTTTCCAATAAAACACAAAAGTATAATTATAACTTCGTATATTCAATTGACAGAGTAACGACTTACTTAAAAGAGGTCCGCACAGTCCGACGATATGAGCAAGAATGAATCAGGTACGGGCTGTGCGGCCCTATTTATGGTGCGAGAGCACGTGTTTTGTAAACGTGCTCCCATGTGTTTACAACTTGTAGGTTAAGTACAGAATGAATTTACTTTATTTTACATTGGAATAATTACAGTTTTAATTAATTAAATGCTTAAAAACTAATTTAAATCCAATCAAATTATTTTAGAGAGTTATTTAATTAATGGTTTTCAATGAAACATTGTTGTTGCGCCGACACGGCCATACTGACAGGCGGTGCGCGCTCTGCACCAGCCTCGTTTTATTTCAGAGTCATATTTTCTCCTGTAACAATAGAACGGACCTCCTCTGAGTCGGATATCTGTAAAAACTTGTTTTGTACAAATATTTTGTCTTTGTACGTTTTGGAAATATTATAAAGTGCCTTTTGGTTTTAGTAAGGTTCTCGTAGGGTCTCGTAGAATCTCGGAGTTTCTCGTAGGATCTCGAAGGTTCTCGTAGATTCTCGGAGGTTCTCGTAGAGTCTCGGAGGTTCTCGTAGAGTCTCGGCGGGTTTCTCGTAGAATAAGTTTGGGTTAGTATTATTTCTCTACAAGTGTTTATTTATAAGTTACTTACTCTTTATTCAGATGAATTGTCTTCCCTTTGTAGGTCATGGCTTGCTGGAATTTGTAACCCTTCTCGTGAGGTTGATGGAATGGGTTCGATTGTATCGGAGTCTTGAAGGTTAGGTGATAACTTTTCCGCCGACACGGTCAACTGTTCACCAGGTTGTGGAGCACGACGCAGCTGGTCATGAACTTTACGAGGTCGCCCTCTGCCGACCACCTTCTTAACCAGATATCGATCGTTTTCCATTACTCTGCACACTTCATATGGTTCGCTGAATTTCAGGTCAAGCGACGTTTGGTTGCGAGGATTATTTTTTATCAACACGTAGTCCCCCTTTTGAAAATTATGAATTTTGGCTTTGTGTAAGTTGAATCGGTGTCTGTCTTGTTCACTTGAACGCAACATTTTCTGTTCTACATGATGAGTAAGTGCTTCAATGTTGACTGTCTGATTGTCAATATCCACCAATTTGAGAAGCTCAGGAAGTACACAATATTTACGTCGCGTTATTAGTGTCAATGGAGCGACGTCAGTGACACGATGAGCTGTACAGTTCATTGCTAGTTGTAGCTCTTCAAGGGCAGTGTGCCATTGTTCTACTTCGTAGTTTTTAATCACCAATGCGTTTTTAAGCGTTGAAACGACCCTTTCTACTTGGCCATTTGCTCGGCTAACTCCTGGAGCTATAGTATGAAGATTTATTCCGAAATGGTCGCAATAGTCTTTGAACGCACCAAGGAATTCTCGTCCTCCATCAACTATAATTTGAACCGGTGCACCGAATAGATGCACTGTGCGTTTTAGGGCAGCTAATGTACTGTGTGGGTTTTTGTTGCTGGAGAAGTACAGTAACACATATTTCGAGAAGGCGTCGACCGTAATTATGACGTACTGCTGGTCATCTGGGGTCCCCAGTTTCCCCGTTATGTCCATGTGAATAATTTGAAAGGCTGTTGTTGGTTTTTGTATTGGGTGTAATTGAGCTTGTATAGCACCAGATCTTCCTTTCGATGTTTGACAGATTACACAGTTATCGACGAATCTTCGAACAGTGGAGCTCATTTTGTTAAACCAATAGGTGTCTTTGATCTTCTGTAGTGTTTTTTCCCAACCCGGATGCTTTAGTGCGGTATGGAAAGAATTGATGATGCTCCATTGGAAGGACTTAGGGACGACTGTTCTCAGCCGTTGTCCAAATATAGGGTCATTAATCTGTTTCTTAAGGACATTGTCCTCCAAGACAAAGTCCGCTACGGGATCGTTATTACTTAGTCTGTCCATTATAGACTGCAGTTCATCATCGCGTCGTTGTTCAATTTTTAGTCAGTTCAAGTCTTTCGACATTATATTGACAGCTAACTCAGTTGGGTTTCTGCTAAAGAAATCTGCATGTTGGAGGCGTTCACCTTTTCGATATTCTACCTCAAAGTCGTAGTTTTGTAAGAATGCCCACCAGCGATAAATTCTTGGTAAAAGATCCTTTTTGTGTTTGGATGCTTTCAATGCATTGCAGTCCGTTATCATTGTGAATTTTCGCCCGTACAAATACTGGCGGAAATATTTTATAGCACGTACCACTGCTAAAGTCTCCAGCTCGTAGGAATGGTAGCGGCTCTCTGCGTCAGTGGTCCTCATGCTCATGAAAGCAACAGCATGCTGACGTCCGTCAATCACTTGTACAAGTACTGCACCGAATCCAAGGCTGCTGGCATCTGTATACAGTTGTATAGGCGCTTCTTCTCGGAACAATGTTAGCACTGGAGCAGAAGTTAACCGCTCAATGATTTTGTTACGTGCTTCTTCATGTTTGTCTGTCCATACCCATTTTGCACCTTGTTTCGTTAGTTCGTACAATGGAACCATTATACGGGAAAAGTTAGGAATATATTTCCTGAAATACCCCGCAAGTCCATTGAATTGTCTCAGCTGTTTGACATTCCGAGGTAATGCTGCTTTTACAAGGGCCTCTACTTTACGTGGGCTTGGTCGTACTTGTCCATCAGATATTACGTTTCCAAGATATTCTATTGATCGCTTAAAGAAACTACACTTGTCAGCGTTGATAGAAAACCCAGCGTCTTGTAAAGCTATAAGAATCCGCTCTAAGTGTGATATTCCTTCTGGAAAGTCCGCACACTTGCTTAGCACATCATTAACGTAAACCTGTGCAGCTGTCCCTAGCAATGGTGCCAAAGCTCTGTTGATGCATCGCTGGTAAACGGAGCTAGCGTTACTTAAACCAAACGGCATAGTGATGTATTCATACTGGCCATCTGGTGTGACAAAGGCAGTCTTTTCTATTGAGGTCTCAGCAATTGGAATTTGATGGAAACCAGCTGCCATATCAAGGTTTGTGTAGAAATGGCCATTTGCTAGCTGGTCAATCTGATCAGAAATCAACGGCAGCGGGTAGTGGTCACGCAGAGTATTCGAGTTTAGTTCTCGAAAGTCAACGCAGAGTCGATCATCCCCATTCTTCTTTTTCACTAATATGATGGGGCTTGAGTACGGAGACTTGCTGTCGCGTATTATATTGTGTTCCAGGAGTTCTTGAATAATAGTTCGTATTTTTTTCTTTCTACTGGGCTCAGACGATATGGTCTCCTTTCAACGAATTTATCAGGGTTCTTCAGTCTGATTTCCAGCTGACCAGTGTTGACCCGAGTTTTGGGATATCCACGAATAAACAGATGTTCATATTTATTCAGAAGTGCTCGTAGCTGTGTGATTTCATTTTCGCTCGTCAGATCGCAGTCCAAATTGTTGAAGAGGGGAGAATTAATACTCACCTGATTTACGAGTGCATTGTGGATTAGCTTTGTCCCGTTGGGTGTTATAACCATACTCATATTGGTATCATGAATCAAGTTCATGCCCACTAGGATGTCTGTAGACATTTCATTATCAGGTAGTATGTAGAACTCCAACTCAATATTGATGGTATCTATGATACACATAGTTGAAAGCTTGACAAATGATAGTGCCGGAAATTGTCCAATCCCCTTCAGGTAATTGACTGCTGGGCTTCTTTGACCTGGTAGGGCTGTAGCAATAGATTCTCGCATAATCGAGCATTCTGCCCCGCTATCGAACACAGCTTGTAATGTCCTTTCAGCAATTCTGATGGTAATAGGAGCCAGTTTATTGCTTGATACGTAATTAACGTAAGATGTTAGTGAACGTTCCCGACGGAAACAAATTTCATAAGTGTGGCCTGGTTTCTTACAGTAGGTACAGGTAGGTACGGTTTGTGTCTTAGGGTCCTTGTTACCAGCTTCAGGTCTAGACTCTGATGGTTTAAATCTACAATCCTTGGTAAAGTGGTTCGTCTTTTTACATATACGGCAGCTTGATGATGACGGTTGACTGTCTGTAAATCGGGCACGCTTGTTAGGCAATTGAGAATTTGAACTGGGATGGGAACGCTTTTTCCGTATAGACGTTGCAACTGAAATCAGTTCAGGTACAGTGGCTGCCCTGGCGTTCAGCAACTCTATGCGTAAACGCTCGTCATTAACACATCCAATCACCGCCTCGACGGCGTGCTCATCTTCTAACTTTTCTTTAGTGATCCTTCTCCAAAGAACCCAGGCTCGTGACAAGAATTCCGCGATATCTTTCGAGGAGTCATAAACGTGTTCCCTGAACATCACGATGTCTCGAGAATACCTGTTCTCTGGTTCAAATGTGGTGATGAGCTTATTTCGTAGCTCTGCCCATGTACTAGTGGTTACCATCCATTCATCAATCCACATTTTGGCTCGTCCTTTTAACAGGCTACAAGCCTTCATACAAACGTCGAAATCCATTAGTCCGTATGCTTCAATGACTCGATCTATATGCTGACACCATTGGCGTATTCCGACATGGGTATCCGGATCAAATGGCGGTAGGTAAACGTCTTTGATACTTATTTTTGATTCGGTAGGTGGGGCGCATAAGCGCTCTGACATTTTCTGCATCATTTCCATCATTTGCATAAGAAACTGGCGGTATTCCATCCATCCGCATCCCTTGATAGGGGTTATCCTGTGACCTTGATAGTGGTATGGACATTACTGGCTCCTGGCAGTGCTGCGTGTTCACTGCTTCCAGTTGTTCAGGTGGAGGAGCTGATGAGGCAGTGGTTTGGATCGGAATTCCTTCCGATCCCACTTCTGATGACGGGGAGACTGCCGTGTTAATGTTTTTAGAATCAGCTCTGCTCACGTCACGATTGTTACCTCGATGATCACTCATCTTCAATTTTCCAATAAAACACAAAAGTATAATTATAACTTCGTATATTCAATTGGCAGAGTAACGACTTACTTAAAAGAGGTCCACACTGTCCGACGATATGAGCAAGAATGAATCAGGTACGGTTTTTTTTTTTTTTTTAGCGCCCAAGCTAGCTTAGACTACCCTCATGCGGGAGGGAGGCGGTGAATGCTCATAATTCGTAATACTTTTATATATTACGCATACGCGCACACGGCCGGTCCGTGTGGGTTATGTGGGACTCGTCACACCTGTGTGTGCCGCATACCCACTAAACACCGCCTTGTGGCATCCGTCCGAAGACCATTCACCACATATTTGACAGCGATTCCGGCTGGAGGGGCCGGAACACAAAGTCACTTAGACATTACAATCCGACTTATATAGGAAATACCCCACTTTTCCTACTACTACCCCTTAAGATTGCTAACAATATTGTAATAAAATATTTTACCTTCAAACACGTGTTTTATTATTGTTATCCAATAAAATAAAAAATAAGGGAAAAGCACTTTAAAACCTATTTAATATGTAAGATGATAATAACGTTTTTACATACAAAAGATTTTTATTTTTTAAATTTATACTAATATTTTTTGCAGAACTTATACAGTGTGAATCTCCATTATGTGCACATATTGAAACTGGTGAAATTAAACCTCATATAGGTTTTAAGATATTTTGAATATTTTTTTCGGGAATTGTGTACCTCATATAAATAAATGGCAATAACTTGTGAACTAAGAGGGTTATCGTGTTCAAACAAATATTACAATGATTGCCAATAATTAGGCTGCAATGACCCATGAAAAAAAAACCATAAAAAGTTGTTTTCCTAGGTAAAAAAATGAAACATGTGGAAAGAAAGCATTTTTTGGCAGTAAATTTTCAGTAATCGTAAATTTCCTCAAAATAATCTAGGCTTTCAATTTTTTTTTATTATTTAATGTACTTCTATATCGTATTAGCTTTAGATACCTAAATAATTCATGCTTCTAACTTACGCGACTTTGTTGTAAACACGATGTGGCCCGAAGTATTATTTAGTGTGTTGCTCGTTGGATCATTTCAGGGTTGTTTTTTATCTCTAGAGCACAGTTTTCCGCCCTGGAAAGACGATCAGCTTCACTAGGGGTACTGTAAATCTGTTGTTTCATAGTACCCCAAAAAAATAATCAAGCGGCTTCATGTCGGAGGATCGCGCAGGCCATCCAACGGATCCTTGACGGCCGATCAAACGATTAGTAAAATTACTATTAAGATAATCTCTGACCGCTCTAAAATAATGTGCAGGACATCCGTCCATTTGCAAATACATGTCTCTGCGTATTGCAAGTGGTACCTCTTCGAAATGTACAGGAATTTCGTCTCTCAAGAGCTCGAGATCAAAATATTACCAATTAGATCTGCCCACACGTTAATAGAAGGTTGTACTTGAAATCTGGAAGATTTTTTGAGTTTTGAATTTTGTCCTTTTTGGCACCACTTGTGCAAATTACGTTATTCCTTGTCGCGTAAATTGTGATTCATTCATCCACAAAATTTTCTTCCAAAACTCTGGATCTGCCTGATTTTTTGTAAGAATTCAGGTTGATATAGCGCATCTTGGATTCCTGTCTGTTTCATGTAGGTATTGGACCCATTGGTAATGATACGGATGTAATCCTTCTTTTTTTAAAATGCGCCACACCGTCATTTGAGATACGTCATGTTGCAGTGCCAAGCGTCTAATACTGATAGTCGGATCACCAAGTATGGTCAAGCGTATCAATTACGCGACGGTACAGCAATAAGCATACTACAGGCATTATTAACATATTGTACTCACTTCGGCGTGCCAGTAACGTTAATTACAGATAACGGAATTGAGTTCACAAATCAATTATTTTCAGAATTTACTAGACTACATAAAATAAATCACCATAGAATATTAGCTCACTCTCCTAACGATAATGGTAACATAGAAAGATTCCACTCTACAATATTAAAACACCTTAGGATTCTCAAATTACAGCACAAAGATCAGCCTATAGTTCACCTTGTACCCTACGCTATAATTGCCTTTAATAGTTCGATACACAGCTTTACTAAGTGCAGACCTTTCGACTTACTTACCGGACATTTCGACCCAAGAGACTGTCTTGACATCGACCTGACTCAACATCTGTTGCAGCAATATACGCAAAACCACAAGGAACAGATGAAACATGTATATAGCATAATTAATGACTCCTCCCCCGACAGACGCACTAACTTATTAGATAATAGGAATAAGTCCCGCGAACCTGAACAAGAATACGCACCAGAACAACAGGTCTTCATTAAAAACCCTGTTGCTCACTGTCAGAAAACAGCACCCCGTTATACCCAAGATACTATCCTTGCCAACTTACCTATCTATATTTACACGTCCAAGAAACGAGGCCCTGTTGCTAAGTCCAGACTGAAACGAGTTCCTAAAAGCGCGAATTTGTGACCAGGACTATTACCTTACAGACTTGGAACCATGAGACGTACCACTCACCACCATACCTTCTTGCAATATATAAATCTTAATGACATTGAGGAAAAAGTTACTACCGTCCAGACACAACTAAGAAGTTATCAAGACCGACTCATCAATGACACCTTTGCTTTGTATGAATTCCAAATCAACTACCTTTATAACAAACTTGACAAGGTTTTAAATCAGTTGCAAACGTTAGAGCCAAATCGAGCTAAGAGAGGTCTTGTAGATGGTCTGGGCTCAATCATAAAAGGCATAACTGGCAACCTAGATCAAAGTGATGCCCTAAAATATAATGAAGCTATTAGATCACTACAAAATAATCAAGACAGCATGGTATCTGATTTTAACAGTCATATTAGTTTGAGTAAAGAATGGATGTTGGAACACAGTAAGGCCTTGACTCAATTAATAGATAACCAGAGAAAGATTAACGACACACTTCACTTAATATTAAACAGTGATGCCTGTAGAGAGACTAGTTTAATTAAATACGCTAGGTTTGCTCAACTTTTAGAAATAGCTAGCGAAAACACGGAAGAACTAATGCAAGAACTCTTACGAATTGAAAATACTTTAGCTTTTATTCATGTCTCCACCACGCACCATTCTATGATCGATGTAAAAATACTTCAGGATATGTTAAATAAAGTTAAGACTTTGTACTGTACCGATTATATTCCTAATTTAGAATTAAGAGAATACTATGATTTGATTAAACCAGGTTCATACTACACTAATAAACAGATAATTATAGTTTTTAAATTTCCAATAATTTCTAAGAATAATTTTGAACTCTTTAAGCTTTCAATCGATCCAAATAAAGACAACCAAGCCCTAATTCCTCCCTCTCCTTTCCTTGCATCTTACGAGAGTCAATTCGTGTACATAGAGACAGAATGTCCGAAGTTGAATAACTGGTACCTCTGTGACCACGAAACCAATCTCCGAGTTCGCAGTAAGACTGACTGTATCCAGGAAATTATCACCAGCCAGACAGTTGGAGAATCCTGCCAGTTCACCAAAGTAATCCTGAAAAGAGAGGCTATGGAAAAACTGGACGATCGACACTACGTGCTCTCCTTCCCACAACAGACACGTGCACAGCTCACCTGCGGTAGAGTAGATTACCTGTCACTCTATGGAAGCTACCTAGCGACGATCCCAGTCAACTGTCATCTGAAAACAGAAGAGTTCACCATCATCAACGACAACGATGAGGTTGAAGGGCAGCCCCTGAAGCTCACAGGCATACCCCAGAGCCTCGATATGCAACCCACAGCCTCAACATACATCCAGTTAACTTCTATAAACTTACAACATCTTCATAGCGTGCAAGAAAGAATCATGGCGCAGAGTCCACTGCAATTGGACCACCCCAACATCATATACTACACGACCATACCACTCTACGCGATCCTGTTAATCGCAGTTACACTGACTACGATCGCCCTGGTGTATAGATACAACCTTCGGATCTGCAGAAAGCAGGAAAACGGAAGGAGACAAGAAGAGGATACGGAATCATCAGAGGAACCCACGCAGGAACCCCTTAGGAGCATGCCGGCAACATTCTCACTCAGCGTGCTCAAATAGTTGCCGCTCTAAGGGTGGGGGAATTACGTACATCGGCCCCAAGAAGGTCGCTGACACCGCTGATGCGTATTGATGACCAGTTGTTTGTTCCAATAACGAATATGCAATTCGGCGATTTCATCATATTGGTTTCCGATGTTTCTTTTACTGAATGTGACTTTAATTATTGATTCTTGTTCTAACATCGAACGGGCTTAGACTAGGCTAATTTATAAGATTTAATTGTAATTTTATTTCTTCATTAAAGTAATTCTAAGTTATTCTGGCTTTTTTGGAGCCTCCTGCAGCCGCAAACGTAATTCACTTATACTACAAAAGCGTGTTATTAATTTTTATTCTATTTATAATAACATATACAAAATATTATAAAACATTCTCTTCCAAATCTCCATTTGAATAAAATGATGTACGTTCTCAATCACATGGAAACACGTGTAAATGTACCTAAGTTGTGTAAACACGTGCAAATATACTTAAGTTGTATAAAGTTATGTGCATAAAAAGTATATGTATATTCCTAGTACTGTGGACGTCGCATATGAGGGTGTGTGTGTTCAAGTGTGAATAAATAGCTTGTGTGTTCACTGTTTTAGATTTTGTGCAAAAAATTTAATTTCATAGTGATTTTATTCGTATTTTCACGTAGGTTACGTGTCATGATACTGCAATCGAGTGTTGAATTTCATGCATTAAAATTTGCTACTGGAATATTGTATACATTTTTACACTAAACCCAATTATAGTTTTAGAACTGTCATTCTTTTTTAACATAATATGATCTTGACAGTTTATGTAACTGTAAAACCCATTCCGTTAATGCAAGATAACTCTTTCATCTTTTTAAAATGTCTTTATTTATTCTGTATTCATTTTAATAAGTCTGTCTTTTAAATTTATTCACTTTCTTCATATTAGTTTAGGAATAAGACAAAATAATGTTGCGCCCCTTATGGCAGGTCATTGCGAATAAACCAACACTGTCACCTGTATATTACGTGTCCACAATAAATATGCTTTGACTATTTGACTCAGCTAGTTAAGTGTCTCAATGCAAAATGCCTACATAGCCAGTACCATGGAAAGTGGTATATATCCGTTAATTATGAGGAAAATGGGGATTACTTTCCATGT
This sequence comes from Calpodes ethlius, assembly GCA_018251375.1. Classification (NCBI taxonomy): domain Eukaryota; kingdom Metazoa; phylum Arthropoda; class Insecta; order Lepidoptera; family Hesperiidae; genus Calpodes; species Calpodes ethlius. The sequence goes on from DWPA01000929.1 coordinate 11,432, forward strand.
ACGGCAATTTGCATTACCAAGGGAGCTTTTAAAAGCTTGCCTCAAATGGTTACACATTACGCACTATTGCTATACTAAGTGTTATTATTCTAAAGTTACGCGTCTTAACTATATTTATTACTAGAAAGTAGTTATGTCAAATCTAAATACACCAAATAGTTAAAACTATACTACTTTAAAATATAAAGGGTACTCACCAAAGTGAATATTACACACAAGTATATTTGAAATATCATTATGTCGTGTTAATATCAAGACGGTAGATTCGATACTAAAAATCAATGTCATTGTCTGTCTGTCTATCGCTGACTGTGTGAAACTACAGTGTATTGATAGATTATTACAATGCGGTGTTTGTTTAAATATAGTTAGTAAAGAAGTAAACATTGAATTGTCTAGTGTCACTATTGTTTATATGTATTGAATGACATTTGTATTTGCTTCTATCTATCTGCCTTTTTGGTTCACTACTGGATAGGCCTCCCCTAATTTGCGCCACTCTGACCAGTCCTGAGCCAAGAAGTCCAACGAATACCCGCTGTCTTCTTCAGGTCGTCAGTCCATCTGATTGCGGGGCGACCTACACTCCTTTTCTTACACTGTAAAGATAGACACAGGCCAAACTTAATGCCTAATGCCATTGTCTACCAGTTGACCCTGGGTGGATGTGGAAAAGTCTGACAGCAGGTGCTAAAACAGCGTAAGAATTAATACTACTACTAAATATATATATATATATACCTTCATCTAACCCCTAAGTTATCATTTTCAAATTATTTTTTCAATATTGCACTGCACGTTGTCCGTTAGTCAGTCACCGTCAACTTCTTATTAAATGAATAATCTGATGCCCGCGTTTTCATCCAGGAAAATATTATTCACACTTTTAGACTCTAGTTTTAAATGTCAAAGTCAAAATGGCAGCCTGTTAATGTATTTATAGTCTGTAACAGTTAGCGTTTTATTAACGTTGTTGATAAATATGAAAAAAGAGGAAATAGATTCATAAATTAATAAAACACGGCTAATTCTGTAATATTCCAATAGTAGAAAAATCATTCGAAAAAATCCATTGTCTAAGCGCGAACAACGTTTGTAGGAATTTTGTATTCGATACGTGTGGACAAATCTGATTCGCTGTCGGTGAATAGTGTAATCAAATTTTTCTCTCCTTTAGAGTTTTTCGAACCTTATATAAAAGACTCCATTTTTAATATAATTTAAATATTATTGTTGTTTCAAATTTATCGTAAATCATGGTTTTAACAATATTTTAATAAAAAAATATTCACAAAATTACCAACTAGTAACAAACTGTCAGTCTACTCATTCCTCACCTTTTCAATAAATAATTATCAATATTATTTTACTATCAATATATGTATTAGTTATTCAAGTGAATACATCTATATCTGACCCAAGGCTATCACAAAGCACTACCTTACTTACTATATTATAATATAGTGTATACATGTATACTTAAGTATTTCTAAATAATGCTGTAAGATGGAATACATTTTTATTTGTATTATTTGCTTATTGTATTGTTAGGTCATTGACTTATTAAACTTTTCGAATATTGATATTCTTAATAAAATGTTATATTATATGAAACATGTAAAGGTCCAGTACAAAAGCCTTTAATATCGTTAGAAAACAAGTTTTTACTTAAATAATTTAATTACCATTGCAGTCTTATTTATTTTACTATTTATTATTTACTTATGAAAAGGTTCTTTTTATTTAATTATTATTTGTACAACTTGTACAACTGTGAAAAAATGTGATTGTGGCAACTTTGATCTCTAACAGAGGTCTGAATTTGAATTTCGAACGCACTTCTAATTCATAAAAATGTTATGCACGTATTAGGAGTTAATTATTACATACTTGGGTGAAGGAAAACGTCTTGAGGACATGCAAAGTTCTTCATAATGTTCTCAAAGGTGTGTTAACGGATAGTTATTGATTGTGATGAATAATGATGAACAAATAATGAGTGGCGCAAATTAGGGGAGACCTATGTCCAGCAGTGGACCTTTAAAGGCTATTAGATAGATAGATAGATAACTGGTCACATTACAAAATTCGCAAAACTGTGTGTGAATTATATGAAATTCATAGTGCGTCATATGGGAATCGTTCCAGACAACGTATTACATTACATATCCGATTCTATTGTTCCGTATGTGTGCAAAGCGGGACTTGGCCCACATGTATCGATGTCGAGAGCAAGCAAAGTTTGAAGTGCAGAACATAACCTCAAAAGCAACCGACTTAAGAACCACCTCAAAGAAAATATCTTGAAATATTATAAATGGTTGTTTGAATCTTGAATATTTTTACACAGTGTAATTTTTTATCTTTATTGACATAGCATCTTAAATAATTATGAGTATTTTATAGAATTAAAAGTATTTTTTTAAATTTTTATTAAATATATTAATGTACTACTTTCTAAACAAAGTGGTCAATTTTGACTCTTAAAATCACTTATTTCGTCCATAATTGTATGTTGCTTGTCATGTCATTCTCTTTATGTGAGACCTCATAAAGTTCATCAAGCATAGAAAAATTCGCTTTTATTCCCCACTGTTTGAAGTAGCTAGATTCTACACAAGCCAGCCTAATCCCGACAGGTCGCACGCGTGGTTTTGAATTATTTACTTTCCTATTCACCACCCTTTTTACAAACAGCTGTAAAATACTTTTGTTTGTGTCAGTTGCAGAATCGCGTTGAAAAAGGCTAGACAAAAAGCGGGTTCTCTGCTTTGATCCAATACACTGTCTGCTTGTTTACTGGCTTTTTATATAGAAACATATATGTAAGCAGATATAAGGTACACATAGATATAATGTTAATAAAAACTCATTAAAAAAGATAATAGTGTGAATTTTTTATGTTTATGTAAAAAACAAAATATTTCCTGACTTTCGTTATCTCACATTTCTGCCATAGATAATACACGATTTCTCGCGTGTCACATGGGACCGGTAGTCCACAAGCTGGACTAAGAAACGTCATTACAAAATCTTGCCATCAACAAGATACATTAAAACATTACTTAGTGACACGATACATGAGTGACAAAGTCGAAGTGAAGTTCGCAATACAGTACGAAAGAGGCTAAGTACTTGGCGTTTGACCTCGTAGAAACGCTCCGCCAAATAGCGCGATGTGTGGAGACGCCGACTCGCAGCGCCTTTCCCTTACCGAGAGGAAGTTTGTACATAGCTTTAAAGTTAATTAAGTATCTCACTCCTTGAGTTCTCCAAACAGTTTTGTACAATATGGTACGTGCGGAGGTTGAATCTTACTAAATTGGCGGTTTCTCTTACATAGTTATAATTATTATAGTAATATATTCCGTCTCTTTCATGCGTACTTAGATAAACACGTTGAGTTTGTCTAGATGACTAATAGAAAACAAGAGAAATGTATTGATTCATGACAAAAAACGCTCATAGTTCGGAGTTTGTCTCAAACTTAAAAGCGATTTAACCTAACGTAACGTGAGAACCAAGTACAGACGAGTTCATGAGTGGAATAGGTGACCTATCATAAAAAAACCTGCTTCCGTGTATTGAGGAACACATTGAGAAGTCAGGTTTTATCAGAATATCAATAAGCTTCATTATGATGAAAAAAAAGTTAGTGCAAAGTTCACTCAAATATTCGATTTTACTAATTAGAAAGTTCTGAATATTAATAGAAATGAGAGAAGAGAAGAGAAGATAAATGATAAACATTTACATAGCCGCGAGGCGTAGATGATGTATATGCAAGGATAATTAATATTCGTACAATATCCATTAAACATTTTTGTTGAACATGCTTTCCCTTTTACACCCAATTAGTTTTCACATTTGTTACTCGACGAGTAAGTAAAATTGAAATTATACAGTAAAATCGTGGTGCGAAGTGCTCCCAATTAATTGGTTGCGTTAACACTTAACATTTATCCAACGTTTTCGGTAGATTATTCGATTCATACTAATAATAAAACTATAATCATTTAACTCAGACTTGAAATATTTTTAACGGAAAATATTACTTAAAAATTTCAAAAGTGTTCCTACTTCAAATTAATAATATATACAATACAATGTTTAACGTACACAACTGCATCTGAAGGTACTGTATTGAATTTAAAATTCGATTTTTTTCAATCCATAAATGACAAGCAAAATATCATGGAATATCCTTATGTTTTCACTCATATTGATACATTTTTAAGTGTATCTTTTTAGGCAATTTGAGACCATCTGATATACTTTGTAAAACTATTTCCAAGTTTAAATTTCCCGTCGAACTACTTACGTGTTACATTTGTAGACCAGCGTAGCAAACTTTCTGCTTCAAACGGTACGATCTTGGCCGCACTAAAGATTCGCGTAAAGGACGACTTTTACCGTCTCTAGTTCTATCGGGGTCATTACGTCGGCTACTTTTACCCAATTTCCTAAGGCCATCGAAATTTGTCTTCTTGCTGGCAAGTCATGAGTTCAGCGTTTTTAATAGAGATGTATTTAACTCATGTATTTTTAAACAGTAAGATTGCTTTGGTGAACTTTATTATTATTACTAGCTGTACCCTGCGCGCGTTGTTACGTCAAGAACTAAAATAAATTAATTGGAATGACAGTTGCGCAACCTGTCGAAAATTGGTCGTATCAACCCAGAAATCTTCGTGGGCTTATACACAACAACTTTAGTAAAGATCATCACATGATTAAATGTGATATTGTTTACGATTCTATAAAGGACATACAGACAAACATTCATTTTTATATATATAAGATTATCATAACAATTTAGCTACCAAACAACGTATTAAATAATTTAAACTGAATATTAAACCTTAACTTGGAGATAGATCAAAAAATATCCAGAGGGATATGTAACCTGTTATGTTACGCATATCCCTTACTGTAACGAATCAAGACTGCGTCACGAAACGTCCCGCTAAAGCCTAAAAGCCCTAAGCGTCATGTCAATGTCTATTCGCAAACAAATTCAAAGAACATCGCAATAACTAATGCTGGCTACAATTTGCAACGCAAATTCGTGGCCATATACAGATTTTCTTGACATAAGTACTAAGTGCAGGATATGTTAATTAAACTAAATACAATTTAAACGATAAAACCTTCATATCTATCTATCAGCTTTTAAAAGTCCACTGCTGGACATAGACCTCCCCTAATTTGCGCCACTCAGACCGCTCTTGAGCCTTCTGACTCCAGCGAATACCTGCTGTCTTCCCTCTTCTTCTTGTCTGCCCCGTAACCAGATGGACTGACAACCTGAAGCCTTCTCATATCTCATATCAAAATATAATATGTCAAGTATAAGGTCTTCCGGCGATTTTTAGATGGATTTTTTTATTAAAAATTGCAATATTCCTACACTTTTTGTTTGTATTACTAGTTGTTGAGCTCCCAAAATAATGTTGAGATATAATTTAGTTAAGTGTATTATTTAAATAGATTACACCACATAATGATTCCTTAATTAAACACATCAATAAAGCATGTAAAGATCAAAACAATTCTATTGGGTGAATCATAAATCTAGTCTGTTTGGAAACGGAGCGGTTTTTTGTAAATTCCACATCAACCCGCCACTGGGGATTTCCCCTTTTAAAAATTCGCTGGACAATTTCTTTAACGGTTATGGGTTTCGAAAAAGGGCTAATAATATGCAGTAATTTTAAAGTCGATATTTTATTAAAATCTTCAATACTTGCGCTAGGTTACCCGAATTTTTCCATTATTTGAAGTTAAATCCATTGTTTACCAAATCGCCTACCAAAATACCAAATTACAAACTACATGGAACATTATTAGTAGTGAGGCAGGTAAAACAAACCTAGCTTTACCTGACTCAACCGATAATCTCAGTTACGAATTATTTACTTACGAGAACAAAATAATTCAAGACAAAAAATCCCTCGACTCATTTAAAAAACAAGTCAAACTGCACTAAAGAATCCGTAATATGTACAGTTACCAAATATAAATAAGTCCGTAGAAATGTAATTTAAATGAAAAATTTGGTAGTTAGGTGTAAATAATGTTTAGTTTTTTAACTGATTTTGGTTTCAATAAGGTTTTATTTGATCGATGGCGGATGCTAAGTTCTCAAAATAATAGTATAACATAACATAAGGTAACATTGCATAACATTTATTACACTTGTATATGGTTGAATCCAGTTTTTTAGTGTCTCACCCTAGATAGTTTGAGAGTAGGCATTGTTTACGCGGTCCTTAAAACAGAATAAGTTTACTGATGTCATACTGCCAGTCTTGTTTATTTTGCATAATTATTTCCATAGTGCATCTTGCCATGAGATCTAGTCACTTTATAGATAAAAAATATTATTTTAAATGGAATATAGAAGAATCCAGTCTTTTTGTGAGTGAACTGGGATAGTAAGCTCGAGAGTCGATTTTAAACTTATTTTACCGATAGATTAATGTAAAATAGGTTACTGATATCAAACTTGTATTACTAGGCTTATTATTTTTGCATATTTCCCTAGTTCACCTTGCTTTCGGATAAAAATGTATAGATCAAATGAAATTATACAGAAAAGAGTTTTTGGGACTATTCATAAACTAAGATCACGTAATTGCCAAGAAAATTCAAAGAAATAAGTCAACTTACTGTGGCTTCTATTTACACATAGTTTTTCACAAGAAATACAACAAATTTTCTCAAAATATAAATAAAAGAAAAGTCATGATTTGTAGGTTATTTAGAGAGAACTATTTACACACTTAACACAAAATAAAAAACATGTTATTATCCGGAGCAGCCATATTATATTTTGCATTGAAAAGAGAAAATATATTTCTAGTGTTGCCATTATAAAATATAACATTGCTTTAGGAAACTTTATTGTTGACTGTTTTTATACGAAATACCATAAATGGGTACAAATAACAAAGCGATATTCGTAATCGGTCGACATGACGGACGCACATAAGATACATATGTCTTCGTACCTATCTTTTATATGACTTAGCATATGACCCCGTACCAAAGTAATAATAATAATAAGTATATAATTGAAACTTATTGACATCAATTAACATATGTAGTGTGGATCAATATTGGTAATAACAATAACATACCCAGGATCTTCTGGTAGTGATTTGGTTCAGTTTCGAAAATATAAAGTTTTCTTTTATCAATGCAATTTACATAAAGCCTTAAACTAAGTTTAAAACAGATATGCCAAGGAGTTACTTTCGTGGCTTTTTCTCCACCACGATATTGCAATTTTTCAAATTGTTAGTAAAATCAAAACATGATGGGTATAAATGATACATGAATGAACGATTTTAAATCTACAAAAGAAATACGCGTTAAAATTTCAATATTACGGGAGTTAATCTGTGTTTAATATTTTTTAATCTCTGTCTATCTTGCAATAACAATCCTTATTAGTTTTAATTTATTATCTATAGTTTTTCTTTGATTTAATATATAGCCTGTACAAGTCCGTGTAAGTATTCACCCGAAAGCTTATTGATCTTCTACAAAGTACAGTCCAGGTAAGTAAAGGCACGGATATGTTCTCTGTCTAAACTTTAACAGACTTATATTAGGGTAACTCAAACTTGAACCACCACACTAAAATTGTTCTTGACATAATTATTGAATATCTTACTAATACTAAATAATTACTTAAAATTTTAAGTTTACTTACTGAAAATAAGTCAATAGCTTAAAAAAATAAACAGAAAAGCTTTTGAAAAGCTTTTTTATTGAAAAGTTCCCTTTTCTACTACCAACTCGAATTACAGTAACAGGTTATACTTTTCATAAAGATATACTGTCATCGAAACTAAAACAAATATGTACAATTTGACCCAAACAAACTTACTAATAAACTAAAAAAACATTGCAAGTTAAATAAAAACGTTTAAAAAATTACTTAAATTTTCTTATTAATAACTGTAAGGATCCCCCTAATTTTATTTATAATAAAATTAATCCTATCAATCATTCTGTTTACAAAACACATCAATACTTCTGAACATACTTTTAGCTTATTTCTAATGTCACTCTAGCAATATTCTCCAACAAATACTAAATATCAGTAAATATGTATAAGGGCAGATACGAAGAGTACGCTTGTAGATTTCTGTGCTACCGAAACAGCAACAACACAAACAGATAAACAGAATCGTAAAGGTTTTTATAGCAAAGGTATTATACGCCTTATCAGGCTTTTAAATTTAACACACATGCGTGTACCCTAAATCTAAGTACACCATTTAATTTTTGTGTCCTCCGAAAGTCGGGGACGCAATGTCTCCTTCGGGAGTCTCTGCCATGCTTTTTATGGATATGGCCCTTGTTACACGGTGGATACAGTTGTATTTTATGAACTTTACTTTAAAATAACAATTACCTGAATGTAATTTAATGTCAGTTTTCATTATCTTCGCAGTAATTAGCAAATGTTAACTAAATTAAAGTCAAGATAAAGTCGACAATGTTGACGATGAAAACGTGCGTATATTTTGGTTATAGAATTGTAAGAGGTTTAAGAAAAACGTTAAAAGTAGATACGTTACACACATCACCGCTATAAAATTAATCTTGAGCCTGAAATCAAAATATCACAGATCCTAAATTAACTGACTTGAGATTTGTAAAAAGATTCATTTATTTTAAAGCGATATGTTTCTAAATTCATTCCATTTTCAGCAAACTAAGTTCTCTTGATAAAATATTTGGTAAAGGGACTAGTCAAATGTTGAGTGTCGTGTTTAGTAAACATGTAGCGATTTTGCTATCTACAACAATAATTTTAGGGGTCCTGATTAAAGTGTATTGGTTTATTAATATAATAGCAGTCGAAGTGACATAAAAGATGCGCATACAACACAAAACATTTAAACTATACTAAGACTTTTAAAGGTCGAAATTACGGTTTGATCACTATAAAAGAATAGGTACAATAATAATATTTTCCTCCGAAGTTTCAACAAAATTATAAAATCTTCGATAACATAAGTATTGAAATTTTAACATGAACAAAAAAATCGTCGAACAATTCCCTCTGGAGGGCGCGAGCAAATGAACGTGACAGTGCATATTGTAAGTTGAGCGGCGATAACTGCTTTAAACGAGAGCTATTATCTCTTACATTAAACTGATATACTGGTATAATCGGCTGCAGCTGTGTACGTGTCCATTTTCATAACGTTTATGTGAATTTCCTTTTGATAGACTGGTAAATATAGGGGCATTATCCAGGACGTGAAATGGTGCTTCTTTTATGTCCGTACTCGTAAATACGTGAATAGTCCATTTCGGTAGTGTTGTGGTTTGTTACGTCATCGCTGGCTAAATACATAATACTAGAGAGAGTAACCACAGTTGCAATTCTTGGAAATAAAGATAATGTTGATTTGTAAAAGATTTTAGCCAGAAAAGTAAAGAATCTTACGACGCACGAATACCAACGGGATGAAAGTCGCTGGTACTGTAATACTCTGGACTTACGCGATAGGTGGGATCTAGCGATACCCGCGTAAGTCGAATTCGCGTAAGTCGGGGTTTGCATGAAAATCGGTACCAAAGTCTTATATACCTACCTATCTA
>DWPA01000930.1:0-21053 GCA_018251375.1 Calpodes ethlius
TGTTTGTTATGGTTAATCTCTGAAATGGCTGGACCGATTTTGATGGGACTTTTATTGGCAGGTAGCTGATGTAATGACGAGTAACTTACGTCACAAAATAATGTAAAACACTTATTGTTAAATTCCACGCGGACGAAATCGCGGACACAGCTTGTAGTTAGTAAATTCAAATTTTCCTAGTCCCTAGTTTCTAAATAAATCTCATTGCGAAATGTTTATACTTGCCTTATAAGTGTTAGTGTATATTTATACGAATGATTGCTGTATAATCTAGTATAAGTTATCTCGTTAAATAATTGAAAGTAAAGAACATAATTTTATAAGCAAAGCTTAAAGCTTAGACTCCTTAAATCATTTCTTAAGTGTCAGCTTTTCCGAGAGCTCAGAAAAAATGTGTTCGTACAGAGTAACAAATGTTTGCGATAAATAAATTAGGCTCACATTTAAGCGGTGCATTTTAGCCGAGTTAATTTAAAATGGCCGCTCTTATCAAGATGGCGGCTTTTAAGATGGCGATCAAAAAGGTGGAGTGTCACGTTGGCATATGAAAGCGTGCGAAGGATTTATTTTCGACTACGGCTAAATGAAGAGCGACGGCTTATTTAGATTGTGTGGGTTTTATTTCTTTTTACTAACCTTTTTAGAACAGGTATTTATATGGATAGGAATTGCGGTAAACGTGATTCTTATAGTATTGCGCGTACGTGTTAGAAGATCGACTTTTTAAATTTTGATAAGAAATTAAAATACGTACCAATTTTAGGTACAATAAATCAAAAGGTTAGTATTTTTCTCTTTAGTTAATTAATAATATTTTCAAAGAATGACTTGCATAACGAATTAATGAAATACGAGTACATATTTTATGATAGACTGTACTTTAAGTTGATGTGTTGTAAACAATATTTTAATTTAATAATCTGGGTATAACTTTATACTTATTACATTTATCTGCTACTACGATAAATGAAAAGAAATTAAGGTATGAGCATTCAGAAATTTACTGTTTCTGATTTTTCTTGACAGAATAATGAATCAATTAACGTATGATTTTACAACTGATTCTTAACAGTAATAGAAGTTAGCATTCAAATATATTCAAGAAGTCTTACCAAGGCCTTATTGTACATCTAAACATTTTAAATCCTAAACGTTTTTTATACATTTCTGTATCTTTGTGAATAGTTTAACAGTAAACAAATTAGAACCGGTTGTATAAAAAAAAGAGAAAAAAAACCCAACAAATTTTTTGAATCCTCAGTAGTAATACCGATCTTGGGCCGGAATTTTCTTAAGTTCAAGCTCCGGTGGGGTCATTGCCCGATACATGCCACATTCGGATGCTTTTAGCTGAATGAAATTCCACGTGGTGGCATAAAGCATGATGCGTACTGCGATGTAGCGGATATTGACTATATCATGCGATGTTGCGCAATATTTTTTATTGAAATGGTTGCGTAAATTAAAGCTTATGTTTATGTTAAATTAATTCACATATGAAGTTAGTTAATGAAAATTAAGTTTGGTAAATTATAATCTAATAAAGTAAATAATTAATTCGTCAATGTATTTTTCCGTAATTTATAACCAGTTAATGTCAATGATTATAAAGTTGATAGTTAAAACTTTCATAAATATTAATAATTTATGTTAGTAAAGTTGTAGAAATTAAAAAAAAAAAACATAACAAAAGAACTCCTCGGCAAATCTTATTAAACTCTGTTATAATTACAATATAAAGTGTAAACCTTGACTGTGCTGCTTACGTCAATATTTTTGACAGGTGCCCTTCTCATTGATGTATTCAATTAGGTATACTATTATTAACCGAGGATAAAACAGTCTGAGTTAAATTCAAGATACAAATGTACAAAAAAGAAATTATTGCTATATTACTTGACTTTTATATTAAATATAGTAACCAAAGTTGATAAAAGATGCCACTTTTATCTTTTGCAACATGTTATTGGAAAGCAACCTTAAAATAAACACAATCACACTACATCTGTGGACGTATTTCCTTCATTCTTTTACAGATCTGTTAAATTTATTTAAGTTCCATGTCTGATATCTTTATACGTGTAACTGATATATACTTGAGTTATAAAGCAGCAGGTATTCGCTGGATTCAGAAGGCTCAGGACCGGACTGAGTGGCGTAAATTAGGGGAGGCCTATGTCCAGCAGTAGACCTTTAAGATAGATACATAAATAAATAGTTAAAACTTTTTTTTTAAACACATTTGTTCAGTGAATCAGACCCTGGTTACTATATATGATGAAACTCGTCAATACTAATCAAACGAGCCCAAATTCGATGGAGTTGTGTCGTTTTATTCTGGAGTTCCTATCCACCTTCTATCTCCATCATCAGAACAGGTCGACGGTTCCAAATTATTGTATAAATTTCAGCTTGATTGGATTCCAAGTGGTTTAAATATCATACTATTCATTTTAAGTTAATGAAGAAATGACATTAGACAGTATTTCACCAATTATTCCTTGATATAATTATAATACATAAATATATTAGTAATTTAATTGTTGTCGTGTCGTCCAACAGGGAAACGCGCCGCGCCGGCATCGACGCCCGCGCCCGCGCCCGCTCCGGCGCCCGCGTCGCCCCCCGCGCCCGCGCCGCCGCCCGCCGGCTCCACTAACGTCGTGCGGGTGAAGAGAGACCCCGACGGATCGGTGACGATGTCGCCGGCGCACGGTGAGTGAATGGAAGAGAATGGAGGAGTGGTAAGAGAAGTGGAAGGGGGAGTTAGAGATAGAGTATAGAAGATAAAAGGAGAGTTGTTTGGCACTATAGTAAGTACGAGATATGGAGGAGACAGATGTTATATATAGACTAAGAAAAGCAATCTTGCTGTAAGGAGTCAAATAGCAACTTTGAAAAGACAAAAACTTTGGTAAATTTCATAAACTAAAAATCATAGCTTTTTCTATCTCTAAAAATCAAAAAAAAATCACGCTATTAACTGAAATTTTTAGAACAGTTTTCCTAAACAATCTGCTACAGACTATAAAGCTATATAGATAAGTGAAAATGCCTCCAAATCTCTAGTTTTTTTATCTACTTACAACAAATATTATGTTATATAAAATTAAATTACGTACGACGTAAGTGATTGTTTGTTCGTAGTACTATACGAGTGGTAGATGAATCGACGCAGTATTTTCTGATTCCTACTATATATTATAAAACGTATTAACTTTTTTTTTGTATATTTATTTAGTAAAAGAAGTGCTGATGAGTTTCTTTCCCTGTTTTTTCTCCTCAATTACAAGGTATCCTTCCGAAACTGTGTTAAAAGCAAAAAAGGGGCATTCAATTGTATTTAAATTAATAAATACCTGAAAATTAAATTAAACTTGATTGGATTAAAATTTGGTGTTTGGTCGTCGACAGGGGTCAGTGGCCAGGGTCAAGAGGAGCAGCCAGCGGCCAAGGACCCGCAGAGGAAGCAGACCTGGGAGCAGGCGTTGGCGCACATCAATCAGCTGGCCAAGGGATCCAATAAGGACAAGGTGAGACCACGACAAAAAAGCCCCACTATTACAAATTTAACTTATTTTGTATGTTGATGTGGAGAAAGTGTGTTTGTATGTATGTATGTTTGTTTGTTTGTTTGTTTATTCTTCTTTCGCGGCCCAACAGCAGGCCACATCGTTCCAAGGACTGACAATCGATGGAGTCGAAAAGTCCTTGAATGGCTACCGCGCCTCGGTTAAAGAAGTACAGGTCGCCCCCCGACTAAGTGGACTGAAGACCTAAAGAAGATGGCGGGGAACCGTTGGGTTCAGAGGGCTCAGGACCGGTCGGAGTGGCGCCAATTTGGGGAGGCCTTTGTCCAGCGGTGGACCTTTAAAAGGCTGATAGATAGAAAGATAGATAGATAGATAGATTGATTGTTTGTTTGTTTCTTTCACGGCCCAACGGGTCGTCGTTATGGTGTGGAGATAGTTGGGAGGATAAAATGATCATAGGCTATTTTATACCACGAAAAAATATCATATCTGTAGGAGAATCCATTATGATGTAAATCTAGTATATTTATACATAAAGGGAAGCACTTTGTACTTTTTTTTAAATTATGCACGCACTTACTTTAAAACTTGGTGTAGTCAAAATTTACATGGTAAAGAAAACAAAGTTAAATCTTATGTATAATGTGGATTACAAATAAATGTATTAAGGGATGTAGAACATTAAAATATTTCAATTTAAGTCAACCCTTTTGAATTTTGAATACATGGCGTATTTCATATCTATATTAATAGGCTTAGAAAACAGTCACAGTCTGTTTTTCTTCTAACTTCAACTTAAGTAATTAGTTTAACTTAACTATATATATTAGTGTTAATAACAACTATTCCTAAATACAATGGTTAAGTAAATTATAGGATGAGGACATTTTTTACCTTTGATTCATTGAATAAAGTCATCCCAGTACTTCGTAGCAATGAATCCATTAGATGAATTAAATCCCATCTCTGTAATTGTCGGAAATCTAAAAGTTTTCCTATTAAGGACGCGTGACTCATCTCAAAACGAACATTCATGCTACAGACAGATTCTTTAAACCACATCACAGCAATTTGGCAAAGGAAAATTTATTCTTGGTGTTAATAAAACGATTGAATCAAGGCGCATTACGTTTTTATTCAAAACAAATTGAAACTTTTATAAATGTTCCAAATTCAAGTTTTTTAATTTTGATTTTCGTTTCACTTTATCCAACCGAAAAATTTGAAATTATACATTTCTTGCTCTATTGTCTTATGTTATACTTATATTAATAAATTATGTATTATTATTATATTATTTAATGTTTACCTTTTTTAAATAAATGGACGCTACAAAACGTCATGCTATGATTTTTGTCAATAGATAGTTGGGAGACTGGAAAGTGAAATACTACTTTTTCCCGCAAAATAACGCCTCATTTCAATGGAAAGCTCAAATAAGTTACGTTTTTGAATCCCTCCATAATAAAGAGGTAATATTTGTGAATTTTTAATGCTACGTTGTAATATATATATAGGGTATTGTTTTTAAATCTCAGTTGCACCTTTGCGAAGCTTGAGCGGACCGCTATATACTAATAAAATTCTAACAAGAATAAATACATACATTGGATAAAATTTTAATGGATAAAAATGGCAAAATTTTTCTTATTTATTCAATCGCTTGTCTGTCTGTGCAAGTATAACGCGGTAAACACTACATAGATAAAATGATATTTAGCTTAATCGTAAAATTCGGAGAGCGATTTCTTAGTATTACATATTTTTACTTACAACATTAAATTACATACATTATTTACGGACATCTACGGATATCAGTGACGGATATCAGAATTACGAATGTGATTAAATTTTTCTTGGATACATAATTTAAAATAAATATTTAATTTTCATTGCGGGTTGCTGAAATAATACCGGTATTAGAACCTAAATCAGCCACGGATACCATCGTTCGCTCAACTAGGCTATCAATTGAATTACTTAATCGATTTAAGATAAAATTATGCTTACGATATAAAAATACTTGTGCCTACTTAACAATGATTTTGGCTAACCACGATCCGTCGGATAAGGTTTCGATCGGTTCATTCGGTCAACCGCTCGGTCAGGATTTTGACCGGAAGCGAGCCTTATCAGGCCGCCGGAGGTGACGTCACGCCCACTCCAAACAATCAATGTGAGTCGAACGTGATTGTTATATAAATAAAAAACGCATTTTTTCTTCGTAAAACAATACAAAAGGGGAAATGTTTGATTTATACAGTGCTTGTTTTAATATAATTTAATGTATAAATCTTTAATCCTCATTCATAATTTATTATTCTCATTAAAACCTAAACACAAATAAAAGTTATACAGTTCTGTACGAGATATAGTAAAAAAACTTTTATCAAAACTAAATCTTTAAAAAAACAAGCAGTAATATAGAAAAGATAAAATACTTTGTAATTTACTTCATAACTCATTCTCATGTAAAATAAAAACTACATAATAGATAGTAAGAAAAACTATAGTAAGTTGTGTTATTACTTTATATATACGAGTAAATGTGATATCTAATTAGTTAGTTAAGTTTGACAGACTGAAATCCGGCGACAAGTTTCATTGAATGAGTTAAATTGTAGCAAAAGATAAAATATATCCCTTACTATAGAATTGTACAGTGATATCTTATTTCCATTAACCACTTTTCTTGTCTATATTAATTTGCCTATAGGTACTTTACATTTATAAAAGATAAAACTAATTTAAATCAATTTTATGCAATGTCTGTTAAATGTGTTTGTTTTTTAAAAGTTTTTAAATGATATTCCAATCCCTTCGTGGATTGTTTTTTTAATTCCCTTCCTGCAACTATAATATTTACATAAGATTTAATTCTTAGACCAGTAGATTTGTCTGTGCGTTCTCAGAACATTTAGCGTTTATTAAGTATCTATGATTGAAAATGTTCTACTACGATCTTATCGGCTGATAGAGATATGCACTGTTAACAACCATTCTCAATATTCTATCTTTCCATTATGAAAAATAAGAAAAAAAAAACATAGTATTTGTTATTTTATCTACTAACGTACATAAATTACGGATAGACAGATTATTGAAAACCGCCGTAAAAGGTCCATGGTATTACCAATGGCGTGATCATAGCAGTTCGCGGTTCGCGGCACCATGCGGCACGCTGAAAGGGTCGCGCCGTCGCCCGTAATATTCAAATACTCTCACGGTTTTAACTAGAATCGTACGTGCGCATGTAAGGGCGGGTTTGCAAACTGTCGTAACTGACTTACTGTTTTTATTCCATTTTTGAACTTATACTTAACTCAAATAAGTTGATGATTCTTTTTTTGAACGATTAAGAATTTTGCTTACCCACAATCCCATTTACGTAAGTCGGTAAGCGGCTAAGACTAGGGTTAAGTAACTTATTATAAGCGTGTTCAATCGTGACTTTAATTTAATTTTAAATTATTCGTTTCAATTAATTAATTTTAGTTTTTAATTAGTTTTATGTTACACATCGTACATGTTATTCGTATTACTGTATCCTTAATACAATTATTTTTCTATACTAAAAGTAGATATTATTCTATGAGACATTCCATTATATCTAATACTTATTTGCTACAATCCACGGAAACAAAGCATGACGAAGATTATTATTTAAAAGTAGATTAAATAATAACTCAATAACAATAGATCTAAACACACACATATAATATTTATAATCGTTACAGTTCACACGAATTACTTCGGACGTCATAAATAAATAAAAATGTTAAACTACAAATTTCAAATATGCGTCAATTTGTTTAGTTGCTATCGTCGCCGCAGTTCTATAGTTGAAATTCCAGATGGCTTTCCTATAAAAAACACATTTCCTAATTTACTCGGATTCGTGTAAGTACGCGGCATTGTGTAAGAACAATGGTACTGAACGTCACGTGATTCATTCAAATCGCGCTAAACGATCCGTCGACGAATTGAGTTCGATTTTTGAATTTTGATTTACTTTTTATTATAGTTGCGTTGTTTCGTTTACTGCCTGCGTATTTTGGTAAAGATGTACTTTTTCACAGACTGAATGTGTTTTTGAAATTGTCTATTAATTGTGCGCTATTGAATAAAAACATATTAAATTAACAACATACATTGCATTAATTTATCTTATTTTAAGTCATATTTACAAAACACGCACTTATAAGAAATAAATGAATTATAAGGTTTCAATTATTTGTTCTTTAACAGGCGTCACATTTAGTCACATGGTTTCTTGATGTAGTTGTAGTTGATGAAGTTGACCAGGAGTTAAAACAGGCATAGTATCTACGTGAAAGGCTCCCTATATTATTATAAAAATATCTCATCGAACTCGCTAATTCATGTCCACCATTTTTTACGATACGTTTCCAATACAAAAGTACCGCCATCAACGTCACAGATTAATAATTAAATGTACCATTTGGAATAGTCCTTTAACCATAATAGGATACCGTCCATCCATCTGTCACGCGACTTCAGACCATATAAAGCTTGTTAATTGTTGTTTACAATTGTAAATTACCAATTTATTTCTAGCAAGTGATGTCTCCATTTCTAGAATGGCAATAATTATTTTTGACGTTTGAACGAGTTCACGTACGTTATCGAGGTAATTTTGTGTTTGACTGTACCAATTCCTTTGTTTGTATTCTATATTTGAATTTCAAAATAGTTTTATAGCTAATAAATATTTTTCTTTTTTTTATCTGTAATTGATTGCCATTAACATTTTGAATTTGGAATGAACAATACTCGCTAATGTAACAGGAGAATACCTTAACGTTATTGAACTGAAGTTCTAATAGTTATTTCTATAATTGAATTGATAAAATATTCCAAAAACAAAAGTTTGAAAATTGATCTTAAAAAAAGTTTTCGACTTAATCATCATCAATAAACAGAACCAAAACATCCACAATACGAAAATTTTATTTGATATTGGCATTCCGGTGAATTTGTAAATAGAATTCTTCGAATATGATTATACGAAATTGATCGAATAAACTATTCTAATTTCAAAATTATGACAAGTTGAGACATTTCAACTTATAATATTATGTTGAATTTACATTTATCGATCACATTGAATCAATAAGCAAAATTATTGATTGAGTTTATTTACACTTCAAACTGATCCGATCAATATACATTTCACGCAAGATGCCGTGCGATTAAGCAATCAACGTAGTGTTTATTCGTATTTTCCACCTCTATTTCAATAGTACATTATAATCTCGTTGAAAAGGAGTTTATAAATTAGTTCTAATTTCCAATTAAATTTATTTATCCATTAAAATTGTTAAAAAATTTGAAGATCAAAAAATTCAAAAATTTGTTTATCGCCGTTTCCATTTTGGTATATTTGAATAAAATTTTAGATATTCGCGCCATGGCATTGGAGAGTTGAAGATGAAAGATGCATTGTACTGTCTGCTTTTTAAAAATCTTAAGCACGTTCTATATTTCTAATTATCTATCGTCAATGTTTCTCATAATATTAAAAAGTAGATACTAGACCGAGAGCTGAAATCGACCGCGTAAAATAATTTCGATTTGATCTACAGACTACTAAACTATAATATCCACACAACATCCGAACAGAACAAAACTTTTGAAAAAGGAATTTAATTTGTTACATTTCGTGACTTCATAATCTGTACTTTAAAAGTCGAACCTTTTATCAAACTTTCAACAAACATTCAACGTTCGTGTTTTACAAGCAACAAATAACGCATAAATTGTGAAGATTAATATTTTATATAATACGATTTTGTCGTCGCATAATTATCATAATAAACGAACACATTGCAGAATCGTGCATTCTCGCATCCCTTTCTAACGTATCGCCGTCCCGCTCGTCTCACACATGCAATTGTCGTTAACCAATTAGTAAACAATTTTCAATCTTTCGTCTTTAAGATAAGATCCGTTTTAGTTTAAACCAATCAAACGCGAAGATCCCAGCTGCTGCCCTTACGTACAATTAAAAAAATGTTTTATTTCTCGCATATAAGGTTTGAATTGCTTGAACGGTCGCAATCAATGAGCCTCTCGGATGAAATGCGAAATGGATTATTTTTTCAAAAATGGAATTAAGAAGAGACAATAACGCTCATTGTTTTTAAAGATGGCGGACCAGACGGACTCAAATATAGGATTATTACTAGTGTGTCGAGTTTATGATAATTTTATTACCCTGTATGGCACACAATAAGGTATATTTTTATGCAAAATTGTTTATAACTCATAAAGGGCAGGAGCGGATATCCATCTTGTTATTCCGGTTGAAACGACAGAACCGAATTGAAAAAGATTCGCACGGTACGGAAACGGTTTAAGATTAGTTTCTAAATTTGAAACCTCTGTTATCTTGGCGTTTTTAAATAAATCTAATTTTCAGAACAGGACTTAAAAAGACTGTTCGATTAAATCAGTGCGGTTACGACCTTTAAAATTTAGGTATACCTCGGGTAACATTTTAATTACAAATCAAGGTCGGTATGTTACCAATAAAAAGCAAAAGTTATTTTTAATGTATAGTTCAAATGACTTGAGGCGCTATTTCGACACGAGACATTTGACCTCGATCAAAGAACAATATTTGGCTATAAAATTCGATTTGCGGCATTCTTTTTATAATTTGAAAACACGTGTAATTCATGATTTTTTTTCAATTATAACTTTTGTTCTTGTCGAATGGCTGTTCGTTTTGTTAACGTTTGAATGTCGATGAAAAGTTTTAAAGCGAAGTTGATGTAGAATTTCGTTTTTAAATTATTTCGCTAGTTGTTAAATAAGCATCATTCGCTCGCAATATTAAAACAGCATTGCTTAAAACTAATTTTATATTTTTACAGTTCGAATTGGTTTCAATATTAATAATTTTTAAAACAGGAGTAATATGTTAACTCAACATTACTCTGTGTAGAACTTGAAATCATTATTTTTCCCGCTAAAAGTCAATTGGCAATGTTTTACTTCTTCAACTAAGAACTGCCGAGAAGTGTCAACCATTGATTTGTCAAAAAAATGAACAAAAATAATATCAATATCAAATATATTAATTAAACTATGTCATAAGCCAAAGGATAATTCGCTTGGATTTTATTCAAAATCATCTACGACCAGTTTCTCACGAATAGACTAAAGTGACGTGTCAGATGCTTCCATAAAGCTGAATAGTACGTAAGTAATTTAAATAGAGCGATCCCTCAATTGGGGTTAATTCTCGTGTTTAAGGAATATGGACGTTAATTATGAGAGAACACGACAATGTTTTTTGTACGTTCACCATTGTTAATTACAATTTTCGATACGGTATTTAGAACAGTTTAATTATCGTTATGGTAAAAATATTTTACGTCATGAATGGTAAATTTAATATAATTATAAGTTTAAAAATATATTTGAAATACTGATTTCGATGCAATAGGTAAACAATAAAGGTATTTTAAACGTAAATTTTAATATTACAAATAATATTAGAAAAATAAATATTGAACAACACAAGCATTTCCTAATTTCCGTTAGTGTCAAATACTCGTTCAGAATCACGTTTCTGTGTTCTGAGTTCAAAACTTTTGAACACGATTCTACTCTACATTCTATTTTCAAAACAGAAATTTGAATATGAAACGTAACATCGGATGATGGAATGCCTCTGTTTGTGATTCGTTCGAAAATGGAACGTCTTGTTCTTATTATGAATGCGTTAAGGATGCGTAAGAGCATTCGTCTGACGGTTTAGTAACTGATGCATTAATGCCTCGACTGATCTGTTTCTTTTTGTACGCCCGGAGATTGGACATTGCTACAGAATAAACAACGTTTAGAAAGGTCGATATATCTGAATTAACATACACAATTTTAAGCTCGTGCGTATAGCTCACGGGTATGTAGGTACAGATAATGTTTAAAACTGATTTACTCAGAGAACTTAATATATGTGATCCGAGATTAGTATATATAATTTGTAATTTTTTTGTCATATTTAATGGTGAATATTTACGTAAGGTTTTCTTATGTTCTATTGAACTGAGTTATCGAGTATTTCATAGTCATTTCTATATTTTTAAACACAAATATAATTCCACGTCTGAATATTATGCGTTCTTCACAAAAAGATCACGATTCGACAAAGTTGAAGCTACTTGTGTAATAGTAGCATTTAAGATGTTAGAATTTGAAGTTTCCGGATCGGTTGGGCATCGGCGGGTTGATTGAATGCTCGTGATATTAGAAATGGGTTGGATACAGATAAATTAATATGGATTCTTTGGTTACGCATTAGCCTAGCTAAGGCAATATGGATCTCTACGACTTCAGAAAATGAAGTCACATTGAAGTTGACAATATACTTTGATATGGATATATGTAAAGAATGAATTTATTAATAATTTTGTATTTATTGAGCGTATTAAATAATTAAATTACAATACCTGGAATAATGGTTTTAAATATTGTTCTTATGTCACAAGGGACAGTATATTTATTAAATATAAATGTATAAGTTTAGTACATAAGTTATTTTTTTATTACAGAAAAACGTAGTTGAGCATCTAACTCAGTCGTATGAGATTACAAATAAATTACAATACCTACATTTTATGTATATATTGACAGAGTTGATGTTGCGCCATGAAATAACAAGCAAACAAACACACTTTCGTATTTATAATATTAATAAACATAGCTGGTTTAGTTTTGTTCAATGAAATCGTAAATCGTGTAAAATGGAGCGTATTACGTCCTCTCGGTTTTGCGCGGTAAGTTAACTTTAGTTGTTTTATTTAAAACTAATAAATTAATGCTTTACGGAACTGTCATTGTATCATCCTTCTTGGCCAGATGTCTGTCTGTGAACTATACACATTAATATATATTTATACTAATAATGTACGAGATGAAAACTCAAAAGATATCAATACAAGTACACATTATTATTATTAAATAAAGTATATTAGAATCAAATGATTACAAATAAGTAAATATTGCGTACTAAAATAACATGTTTACGGAACACTAGTTTTGAACCGACCTTAAAATTTAGTAAAATGACCTTAACAATTTTGACTTGGCCTTAAAACATTCGCACACAACGACCTTAAGTAAAAAAATTAAAAAGTGACAAATGCAATATTTTTATACAGGAAACGTCATTAACACGATTCTAAAAATTTGCATAGATCTAATTATATTTATGTTATAATGATCATGGAATTAATTTGAAATTAGAACGGCTTCAAATTTTGAGTGAATGAAATTCTTTATTTAAAATTTTGTAATGTTTGTAAAATTCTCTAATATTTTTTTTTAAATTATTTTTATCTACAAATTTTCGACCAGATTTACATTTAAACAAATGTAATTATATTTTTGTTTAAATGAATATCATCGCAGTCATTACTTGTAATTCTATATTATATGATATATAGTTACAAAATCATACAGTTAAAATTTAAAACATATTACACACCCACATATATTTATAGATCTATAACCGTATTCAAATTTCGTTTAACTGATCCAAAATTAAAATAGTGATACCGATTGGGCGGTCGTGACACGCAGTACAAACTTTATACATTTTTAATTAACTCTACTCCACTGATCAGAACAGAGACGGGGTCATCATACTAAGTCTCGACCAGGATGTCTTGACCCCTGGCGGACAGGCAGTTGTAAGTGGAGAGAGGTGAACGTATCTCGGTTGTGTTTAGTTAGCAAGATCTATACGCATAGCCATCAATCAATAGAATCGTATCTCTGCCGAAACGAAACTCGCTGGGATAGGATCACCATGAGTTTGTTTAAAAACGGATAATTTGTATAAAAACACACTGTCAATAAACTTTACCTAGAGTAAGATTTTCTTTATTTTATTTGACTACTGCTTGAAGTATAAGAGAGATTTTATTTATTTATTATTATTTTATTTATTTATTTATAATTGTAACTACTGGCAACATATTTGAATATAACATTGAAACTTTAGTAACATTTTATAACTTAATAAATAAACTTAAAAGAAAATAAATTATTTTCAAGTAACTTTTTAAAAACATTACTTTTAATCATTTATTCCTGACGTATTCCAGTAACGACATGTCTCACGAAAAACCGAAGCACGGTCACCGTATCTCTCGACCAGCATTATGATTTTATAAGTTTGGGTAATATTTTATTCAAATCTACGCTTGATTGAATGTTTTAGTTAAGACGTTCTGGTTGGAGATATGAAAAAAATGTGGCAATAAATATTCCCCGTTGAATCTACTCGTTACAGATTAAAAGCATTAAAATTTGCAATTTAAATACGTTATTCTCGACTCCCACGAAGTATTTGAACTAATCTTTACTCGCTACTCTGTGTGTGTATGTTTGTTAATGACGCTCGCTATTTTACACTTGTGACTTTGTTGTCGCACGATCTTATCAGTTATTTTTTTTTACATTTATATTTATCTATAATTATTTGTGTTAAAAAAGTAAAGTTAATTAATAAATTTCAGCAAAGAAAAGTGTTGTCTTTCATAAGAAAAATCGTGAAGAATAATTTATTAACTCAAATGAACAGACATACTTTCACACGCTTTCATATAACGAGTTTATGACGTAAACTTTAGTACATAAAATAACTATAAAATTATATCGACCGCACTTAATAACATTCGATTTGAATCTTACTGAACACCTTTACAGTAGCGTATTCGGTTAATACCGTTTCAAGAGATTGAAAATAATCTTAATATTATTGACGTTATTTCACTAATTGCATAAATATCATCGTAAAAACCATCACATAATCTTTTAGAAATATATCAAAGATTTTATAGCTTAGTCATTAAAAGAAGTCTTTAGAAAGATTCGATTTTCAAAAACGATGTTAACACAAATGTTTGTTCCATAGTCGAGTTGTTTGGGATGTTTTATTTGTATGCGTTCATGTGTAAAATTGATTTATTAATAGGTATTAATACTGTGCACAAAAAGAACAATAATTTGTACTTTTTAATATTATTTACATTTAACGGCAATCTCTTCTGGTCGGATACAGGAGAAGAAAATATTATATATTGTTGATATGTATGATATTCTTACAAAGCAGGGTAATCGTTTGTGTTTCCTCTTCGCCTCATAATCCGGCCGGCAATATATGAATTCATATTTGGAACGCGCCCATAATGTGAACTTCGTTTCGTTTTTCAATTGCTTCACTCATTTTGAATGTAGAACGTCGGGTTAAGATAAGAACGAATCTTTTCCTTTTTTAAACTCAGTGACGTTCGAATTTTGAAATAGCTGGAAATTGAACGTGTGAGCATTTATCAGTGATCTTGAGCGCTGGTATTTTTGTAGCTATTATTGTTATTGATTGATACTCTGCTCCGTGCGCAGTCATATCTTAATTTAAATAAATTGTAATCTATCATACCATCTCAGAATTTACATAAACAATTTATAATCTTCTTTCCTAAAATTACTGGGAAATTGAATTCGTGTTTTGACGGCGTAGGTTACTACGTTCGGGATTGGGTAAATGATCTAAATTTTGTACGTAACCACTTAAAGTACATTTAATATGAGTGCAATGAGTGATATTTTTTTATACCGTAAGCACCAAATATTAACTTTAACTGTGATGACAAAAGTTTCAAATAAAACCGCGGCAAATAATAAGAATCCGATCTATTGAGTATACGATGTAGGTACTAATTCGTTTAGGATATTTTTTATCGGAATTTCCAAAGTAATCAAGAATTCCACGTGGTGTTGTCAGTGGCGCCAACCAGCCAACACTTGTTCCGCCGAAACAATAAACGTTGCCATAACCAAAGAATACGATATTAAGTTTCCCACTAGTACTCAGAAATGGGGGAAAATATTTGTCTTTTCATTGTTTTGATTCTACGAGGATGGAAATAGTTTATGTCGGTATTCAATTCTCTCGCCTCTGAAAAAAGGGCTTCTATATTCAAAAATATGGTTTTTGGTTATGATAAAAAGTATATTTTTTGTTTTTCATCTGGTTTGAAAATAATTAAAACCTTATAACTTTAGGTATAAAAAATATAGGTTTACAGGCGATTAAAATAACACTATAAAATAAAATATAAAGATCAATGTTAAGAGTTAATTCAAACAAACCAAGAGGTCAATCAACAGTTTAGTGGAAAAATTTGGTTTTGTTAGTTAGAGAGAAATAACTTGTCTAGATAAGTATATTTTTCGTAAAAATATTTGAATATGTTATTTAGTATGACATAATATTTTCTCAATTATTAAACTAGACAAAATCCATCTTTAGCAATTTCTAACGCTTAATTGTAACACCAGGGACCGCTACTAATGCGTCATAAGTTAAGACCACTGTTTAATAACATGGAAACTAAATAAGTTGCAATTCCAAATTCAAATTCAATTTAAACGTCATCAAAATTTTTTTTCACTAATATTCAAAGTATCGAATACCTATTTGCACGTTTGATTAATTTAAACGTAAAAAATCGAATTATTCGCCAATTCCAAATTCAAATTTGATTTCTTTTTTTTGCTGATATTAAGGATACCCATACGCGGTACGTGGTTGATATCTATTTGCACGTATGATTTTTTTTTAGCATCGCGCGTAAAAGAATGTGTCCCGGCCACCCTGTTGCGTAGCGCGTGCCGGCCCCGCGCATACACAATACGCGAGTTACGTAACAATACGCGTTTTGCATTCACTATACGATTTCTCTATCACCTTTCATACGCCTAAGAATGACGTGACAGCACAATGGTTTTATTGCTCACTAAAATTTGTCTAGACGCAAACATAGAAAACATTGGAAAAAAAATCATGAATTCTACCGTTATTTTTAACGGGCCTTTGATTAGTACAAATATCTTAAATATATTTGTATGATAATATGAGATGATTCATATATGAGAGTATATTTCATAAATAAAACTTTTTGTTCGATTTTTGAAAAATGAATAATGCATTTTTTTAAATTTATTTTTAAAACACAAACTGATAACACTCGAAACTCATTCACTCA
Organism: Calpodes ethlius; assembly: GCA_018251375.1. Classification (NCBI taxonomy): domain Eukaryota; kingdom Metazoa; phylum Arthropoda; class Insecta; order Lepidoptera; family Hesperiidae; genus Calpodes; species Calpodes ethlius. Next base: position 16,619 of record DWPA01000930.1, read on the forward strand.
CCAAACATAGTACACAATCACAATTTATGAGAGTTAGAAGAGTAAATGCTAAAGGTTATAATACTTGACAGTTTGTCAAAATCTCCCGCGTTAATTTGATTTGAACATGGAAGGCGGAACGAATCTGTGGTTTCAAATTTTAAATGCCACGGAATTCGATTACGTTCGTTTCCAGGCGATTCGAACATTTTTTATTATTTTGATTGTTATACATTAATAATGTTTTAATAAATAATTTAAAAAAGTAAGCATAAAAATTAACGTAAACAAAATTTACTATTGTTACTTTATACAAATAATTATTCGTTTTAATATGTAATTTGAAATTTAATACAAAACTAAAATTAAAACTTTAATTAATTTTAAAAACATTATAACAATTAAAAAAGTTACATTTACGTATAAATTTATTTAAAATAACTTTTATTTCATTAGTAAAAATAGCTTACAATTGTATATTCATGTACGTATAACGAACAAGGCAAAATCCAAAGACTGAGTCGTACAACACTATTCCTTATCAGATCAACTCACAGCTCCGGTTCAGTAGTTAGCCAATTCACATCTGGTACCCTGGTCCCTGACACAAGGGTCGCGTTTCTAGATAGATTCATATCTTTATACGATAAAAATAATAATTATATTCGTAACACTTATCGGACATTGGAGGATATTTTAATCTCGTTAGAGACATTGATGGACGAAGCAGCGATATAAGAATTAAATTGTAGCCGATTACAATTCTTACAGACCTCTGCCCTCTTACGTTTCTCATTCTCCCAGACACCTATGATACATTTTATATATAGAATGCATTGTATAGTCTGCGCGATGAATGACACATAACAATTGGATCTCGTTCAGAATTCCCGTAGACTCTTCGGTGCTATGTTCGCCTGGTACTTCAATGACGAATGATTGCGTTATTAAGCTTATTAATTTATGTGTTTATAATTAATTATGGGGTCATTAAATTAATATTTATGCTACACATTTGATTTCTAAACAATGTGCGCATTAATTAATGAATAAATTGTTCAAAATAAATTAATCGTTAATTATTTATTGGCAATGATAATTACATTGTACCCTGCGATTATTTTGTATTTCGAATACTAATTAAAAAAAAATAATCTTTCTTAGTAATATTTATTTCGAAATTTAAAAAATATGACATAATGAATATTTGCTGATTAAATATTGAATATTCGCATTCGGCACGTGAACACCAATTTCCAGGTAAAATATTCTAGTAATAAATAACTCGAGAATACATTTACTCAATAAAACACAAGTCTCGTAGTACGTTTATCAAGTCGAGGCGTCAAAATTCCACGTACGTCATCCGACGTAAGGACTCGTTAATTTGACAGCGATTTCTTACGCGTGTACACATTATTCATGAATTCTAAACAGCGGGAGTCACTCGAAATATCTTTAAATAATGACGTAGAAGTAAATTTTCTGGCCTATTTGTCGCTGTTGGTGCCAATTTGCGATTTCATCGGTCACATTTTAGAGATTATATGTTAAATGTCATATTGTTTGACAGCTAATTAACTACTTACACAGTTAAACGTGGATGTGTTGGAGAAACTTTAGTCATAATTTAACCTATACCAAATAACCAAACTATTTATATAGTACAGTTAAATAAAATATGACACTAACTAAATAATTGACAGTTCTGATATTCCTTCGAAAATTTTAAAATGATGTGTATTTGTGGTATGTTTTAGTACTAGAGACATAGGTATGTCTAAAATAGTTTAATATTTTATTTTAGTTCACGTAATTCACAAATTTAATACGAGTTTTAGTAACATAACATGAGACGATATATATTCAATCTTATCTTTACTTTTTTATCTTTTATAAAAAACATAAAGAGTAGCTTCGCACGTTTCGATTTATACATAAATTTTTATGTTGCAAATGTTGTTTTCGAATTGAATTTAACTTTGGCGTCCGTTCATAAGATAGCGAATAACAGATGTTTTCTCCAATATTTTATAGCGCAAGCTTTTATACAGTCATAAATTCTATAAACTATTCTAAATCCAAACTCGTTTATTCAAAGAACGCATGTTCAGTATTAAATATTGGTAAATATTCTTTAAGTAGTGTAAACTATAATTAAGGAGCATTAAAATACGTCATTAAATTTTTATGTATTTTTTTTTCAGAACAATATTATGCAATACAAGTGTAGACGTTTGATAAAATTTAATATTGGTTTAATATTCGATTCAAAATTCGAATCTCTAGACTATAGGTCTAATTGATTATCGCGTGATTGGTGAAAGTAATAATTAAATTTAAATCAACAGTTAGTTTACTCCAATACTTAATGTTCCAATTTAATCAATTAATAATTATTAAATTAAACATATTTTTAATTAAATTTACGTAACTATAACGTTTAAAGCCCAAATATAGCTAACCTAAACAAAACGCTATTCGGTGCTAAAGAAAATGTTGGTTAATAATATCCTATTATTACAAAGCTAACAAAATTCATTATCATCCCGCTAAATTTGCACGTGCCATCAAGTATCTGCAACACAAAAATGCCACGAACCCGCTGATTAAACCAAACGCTTTTAATCAACCAAGACCTTAGAACAAGGCGACGTCAGGGGTCACATCTCGAAGACAATACTCAATGAAGGCACGAGAGGGGTGGGGATGGTACTAGGGGGGAGGTATAATTATTCCCCGCTAGTTCGCGGACCACGCCCTCCATTGTGACGTTAATATGGACCTTTAGTGACGTTAATGTGGACCTTTAGTGCTCCGAGGTTGTTGACGCGAGCTATCGATGCATTATGCCCTTAATAGTTTCATCTGGCTTTGTAGATGCCCAGGTTATCTGTCTGGAATGTTGTCTTTGAATTTTAATACGTCAGGGTATTATGATTGTATACTGTCTTTCATTTAATATACAGTTTTAGATGATGGTGTATACCAATGTGTTAAATCCCGTATTCACAAAAAATACTATGATGTCTCACAGTGAAATAAAGAGGTTTGATTATTGGGAATACTAACAATCAATTTAATACTATTTCGTTGTGAGACCTCATAGTATTGTTTGTGGATACGGGCGTAAGGCAGCTCTTTGTAAAAGTTGTATTACATGAATTTTATATTTATCTATGAATGTAATATGATATTATGTAAGAAATAATATTTATTTAGTATAAGTATTTTAAAGATAAAATTCTCAAAAAAAAACGTCATTTTAATTCAAAATTTATTCAATCAATATTGTTAAGCTTCTATACTTCTGTATCCTTTAAGATACATTAATTCCCTTAAATATTCCTCATTCCAACCCTTCACTGTTCTACAGATCTAATGTAAAGGGTTAATGCTGTGTCCGATTACGATAACCATATGATTGTCTAACTATATCTTGGAGAATATTATTCAGAACTGGTCGCAGGTTTCCTCTCAATGTTGCGTTCACCGAAGCAAGTAAAGAAACGAAGAGAAGTCGTATAGGATTTCAACTACGACAACCCGAAGCTGTTCATAAGACAATTTCCAACCACTTCAACGGATATTACACGTTATGATAATTATAAATAATTCGACAACAAACAAACATTCTAATAGCTTCACTTCAAATTATTTCCGGCCAAGTAATTACGAGTGGAGTAAAATATGAAGTATGGATGAGGAAAAAGTATAAACCATTCATCCGTCTGCTTAAAACGCGGCGTCCATCTAACTTATCTTGGGGGAGCACTCAAAATATCTATTTTTAAGCCAAAACCGAACAAGCGGTTACCGAGACTGACAGACGGGCAAAAGTAAAAATTTCATATCTCGAATAGTCGTTACGGGAAATGATTGATTTTATTGCCCGCGTTCCCGAATTGATGTTTCGAAATCGCTCGATGCTTTTTGTTGCGATGTTTCCAGGAAAATGTTGCCAGTTCGATATCTAATTCTCTTTTGGCACCGTTATTGTTGACGTATCGAAGTGACTGCCGGTTTATGAGCCGGCATCTACTCGTGTTTACGCAGAAACAGGAAAACGTTGGATTTAGATATTAATAGCATCGCGTTCGATTTATCTTTCGAATCTTATAATCGATCATTCCAAATTCGAAATTACTCTCTGACCCGTTACGACCTGAGCTCTTTCACTTGTTATATTTTCGTTTCATGTTTTTAAGTCTGGCAAGCTACAATTTGCGTTCACTAATTTAAATTTCATTATTAATTGTAAGCTTATTAAATTATGCTTGTAATATCTGATCGTGTAATTTTTGATTGACTTTTACAATTGTACATGTAGAGGGTTTCTAATAATTAGGGCTGACATTTATTAATTTATAATGATTATTGTTTACGTACAATACTGATGAAGAAGTAATTTGATGACCCGAAGGTCTAGTTGGTCCGGCTGGAGCAGACATTTATG
>DWPA01000931.1:0-21023 GCA_018251375.1 Calpodes ethlius
AATTTGTCATTGGTCGTCAGGTACTACGGCGAGGACAAGCTGAAGACACTGCTATTGCACGTGAACTTCGCGCTGCCGTTCGTGCTGGCGCTGCTGTGGGTGCGGCCCGTGGCGCGGTACTACCTCGCGAACAGGGTGTTCAGCGGGATGCAGCAGCCGTTGTAAGTCAACCACTATTGATCTGACAATTATATTGTCACACCAGGAACCTCGTTGTAGATATTCTGCCTATCCAGTCAGGAGGTTAATCGATATTCACATTAATATTTGTTGTCGGGTCGTGGGTGCGTGATGTGTTGTGTGTTCACACCATTAGGCCTGATGATGGGAGAAACAGGAAGTTCTAGTTCGGGTGTAAGAGTGTGAACTAAAATAAGTGTACAAGAATTGGTACTTATGTTGGTAGTAGTTACGTTACTTCATTATTATCTCCGACTCATGTGATTTAGTAGAACTGTACTTTGAAAACTTTTTTTATGAATGGCTGATAGCTAAATGAGCAAATGGGCATGACGGTAAGTGATCGGCAATACTTTCCTAATCAAGGAAAAAGGACCTTTTTATTACTCTAGATGATGCGACCCGAAACTAATGAAATATTTTAGCTGTACTACATGCTCTAAGCACCTGTTCAATGCTTCCAGAATGACGTCGGAGGCCTTCGACACGCTGCGCCTAGTGCTGCTGGTGGTGACGGTGGTGCTCCGGATAGTGCTGATGCCGAGGCAGCTGCAGGCCTACCTCGACATGGCGCAGCGCCGGCTGGACGCGCAGAAGAAGGAGGCCGGCAGGATCACCAACATCGACTTACAGAAGAAGGTGAAAAAGATCATGTTTTGGTTAGGGTCGTTGTTGTTTTAGTCGATATTCTGGTGTTCCTCGTGTCCATAAACACGCTAAGTGTTGATTTACATTTTGCCTAGATTGTATGAGTGTAAAAATAAATTAGGTCGACAAAGTCGTGCGCACTAGCCAGTAGAGTATGGTCTGCTTTTGCAACACTCCACTATATAAATGATTAGGCTTACAAAATAGATTAAAGTCCCTCTAGGACAGTCCCTATGGGTATTACTTAGAGACATTGCAGCTTTCTGATGCGCATCAGATGATTCCAGGACGATCCACATATCATAACCCAGAACCTTTTCTAGATACATTGGAAATCAATTAAAAATTCCCTACAGAGAAAAAATAAGGTTTGAGTTAAAAAGTTTTTGAGTCTCATTTCACTGCTATCTTTTTTCTATGATTAACCATGTTTGCAAAATGATGAGTGTAAATGTATTTTCGATATCTATTCAGATGTATGATTTTTTATATTGAGCATATGTTTTTACATTTCAGATAGCATCAGTATTCTACTACCTGTGTGTAGTAGCACTTCAGTACATCTGTCCGATAGTGATGTGCCTGTACTTCGGGGTGATGTACAAAACCCTCGGTGGCTACACCTGGAGCGGTCTTTTCTATGAATCTCAGAACGTCACTGCAGTCCCGGAACCAGTAGTGGGGACGGAAACTGTGGAGGGCATTGAACAGTTTCAACTGGCTTGGGAGAACTTGAAAATGGTGAGTTATGCTTACCATATCTTGGATAAGTCACTATTACAAAACCCGGATTATCCTTTTGTAACTATTGATTTTTGTTACATTGGTTTAAATATTATTGTGTAAAGGGTTATTATTATATAATGGTTCAGTAATTGTTGAATGTATGTAGCTATGTAACCCTGTTCATGGTCGCCTGGGTTAACAATAGATGAGGTTATGTTACCAAGTTCCTCATGCTGAAGGACAAAACTATACCACTAAATTTAATCCTGACAGTACTCATGTAGGGTGATATGGTCTGCATAGCTTCGACTTTCCTTCAAATATCGGCCTTGAAATATTTTTGAGCTGGTAACTATATGGGTTATAATCTTTTTTAAACGTAAAAAGGTACATGTTTGGGAGTTGTTTGTACAGAAGTTCATGGTGGTTCCAGGTGTTCACGCGCGAGGTGTACCGCGGTGTGTTCGGCTTTGCAACGTGGTGGAGCTGCTTCGCGTGGTTCCTGACCACCGCGCTCGGGACCACCTACCAGACATACTTCAGAATCTCGTGATCGCCCCACCTCTTACCATGCTTGGTGCCTCTCATCGTGCCTCATTGTGGTGGAACATTTGTATTGTCTCAGAGTGAAATAATATATCAGAAGATTTTTTTTTAATTTAGTGGCAAATTCACAAGCTCCAAAGTATATTTACAATGTGTACATGATGTGAGTGATATATATTTAATTGTTGAACTTCATAATCGCTATATATGGTTCTATGTATTTTTTAGGTTTGCGTTATATTTAATTATTTTCAAACTAAAGACAAAGCCATTTTATAGTTTTATACTAGTATAAATAGAAGACATAATTTATGATAAGCAAATGTAATATCAAAAATAAGTAAAAAACCCTCCCCTGTACCTATTTAAATGAACTAAAATAGTTTTTTTTTGTTGTTGTTAGTTTAACATTCTATGTATTGTGTCATTGTATGTGGAACCTGTCTGAACCCATGTTTAATATCCAGCTATACCAACGGTGCACCTAGGTTCTAGTATTAACAAAACTGTTCAATGTTGTTGATATTAACTAAGTACTAGGTATTTCATGGAATTATAGAATAAATTAATTGTTACTTCATTGTGTATATGACATTGTTAATAGTATTATTATAAATATTTAATTCGTCGTAGCTTCGTTTCGGAGGATAATTTAAAAACAAATGCACTAAAATTATCTGCTACTGAATATTTTATGAACGCTAACACACTCATACCCCCGCAGTAGGATTCCCTGTGTCGCGGGTGGCATGGACAACACAAATAACACGTCACTAACACGCATAAGCCAAGAACAAGTATTTATCTATCACAAATATCTGCCCCGGCCGGGAATTGAACCCGCGACCCCTCGCGTCGCATGCAGGGTCACTACCAACTAGGCTACAGGGCGTCTATAAGTTTCAGCTTTATCACACTTTACCCTTTTAACAATTCTATACACGAAAACTAGAATAATTACCACAGAACTGAACATCCTGCTACTACTACACTACACTACAGTCGACAACAGTAGTTATCATTATTGTATGTCATAGTTTTAAATAAATAAATCACTGCAATAATTTCAGTCTAGAACATTGAAGATAATGTATAGCATCGCAACATCTATTTCCCAGGATAAAAGGTGTACATTTATATCTCAGCTCATGATAAAATAAGTATTAATTGATACTTAAGTATCTATCTAAATATGTTAAGCAGACAAATACAAAAAATAAGTATGAAATATTCAAGTTTTTTTTATAAACAAATCAATCTTTGTTTTTTTTTAGGTTAAAATAGTTTCGTGTTAATGTTATTGTTAAGCAGTTTTCTATTTTTAAATTTTATAGACCATGTAGTTTTTTTTTATTTCAAGTTTTGGACTGTACCGTAGATAGATCTGTGCTGGTTACATAATAATTGTGATGCTATTATAACTATTTTTTCATTTTTTTTAATGTAACCTAGTTTTACACTTGGTTTTACGAGTTAGTTTAATACATTAAGCCAGATGAATGAGTGATTGTATCGTAAACTGTTATCGCTTGAGTGTTGCACCAGTGTTCATCAGATATTGTATCCGTGAGTCACGCATGATAACTGGAAGGATGAATCATAGTTCTAGATTGTTAAAATAATTGAGGTAGCTATTTATTTTATTTGTAATGGACTGTTTTTATTAAACCTTTTACAGTTTTCAGAATCGTTGTTTTATTATGTAGATATCTACACATATATTCCCAATTCAATTATTTTGAAATCAGAAATCACAGTGATAACTTTAATAATAATAAAAATATGTAGGCATTGATCTTAATGCTTCCGAGTCCTCTCATCCTGGTATTCACAAACAATACTAAAATATCTCGTTATGAAATAAAAATTAATTAATATTATTAACAATTATTAAAATTGGTAATTGATGGTGAAGCAGAGAATACACATTATTATGACTTCCTCCCTTGCCACTATGCCGGAAACACATTCAATAAAAAAACCCTACCAATCAATGTAAGGTTTAGAGAGTAAACTTGCTAATAGCTTACGTACTGAAGGGTATTCATTAATTTAAATTTATGACAGACTACAATAGATATTCGCAGGGATAAGACGGCAATATATTTGTGATTGTGAAGTTTCTGGAGGCGCTAATCCGTCCAGACCAATTAAATTAAGTACCTACATAAAATACAATTTTATAATGATACTACATTTAATTACTTTGGACCGGCTACCAAGCCTAGCACACCAGCATGCTATTTGGGACGTGTTCCGATAGTGCGTATGTATTTGTTATGTGTACTAAAAGGACTTAAGTTAGGTTAAACAAGTGAATCAAATAAAAATGTAAGCTTGTTATATGGTCATCATGTCGTTGAAAAAAGGCGTATCGTATCGAGTATTTTTTAATAAATAAAAGAATGATAGCAAACCTTATTATATAATAAATTTTAATTTTAATATATTAATTGAAAACATTAAAATAAGACTTTTTGGGCTGCATCCAATTCTATCGCTATCAACTTTGTCTTAGTTCTACCAATTAGTTCATAGTGAATGATCAGTGTTAGTCACCATAACGATCAAGAACAAGAACGTTACAAATTTCAGCTGAGAAGGTTATGTAGCGACTTTACGAAACCGGCTTAAAAATTGTGGAGAAACCAAAGAACTTATATATTAATAAAAACCATGTAGTTGGTTCGTGTCACTGCATCGAAATGAGTCCATACTAAGTCCATACTTTGTCTAAAATAATAATTTGGTTCGATTCATACGATAGATTACGATACGCGTATCCATTACAACACGTTTTAGAAACATAGTTACTCTGGATCAGGGACTGTCATGACGATATATTTGCCATATTAAATACGCCCAAATAAGCGAATATAATTAGCGTCGCTATTCTATGATGAAGCTGTAAAATAATAAAATGATAATAGGGTTACCTCGGAAATCTGGTATTCACACTTATATTGTATAATCTGTACCATATTTTTGAGCATTAATCTGTGGCGTATATCTTTGATAGTGTCGTTAATACTGAATATCGTTAAGTCGATCTTTTTGAACAGCGTGAAAATAAATATTTTTTCTTGCTATTTTGATCTTCTTTCAATGTTGCAGTGCATACTAATCAACGTGTACAGAATATGTAGGAGTATGTTGTATAATATTCTGTAAATGCCAGTGTACATTTATAGAGCCAAATAAGGACGCTTAAATAACAAAAATAAATATATACACGATAAAATAATAATTAATAAAAATGTTTTCATAACTATGGCAATTATTATTTCGCAACATAACAATTTAGGTGGTACATTAAACACATTTCTTTAATTATGAGAACCTTTGTATTTATTTAAAAAAATGTTTATCTGTAAAGTCGGATTACGAAAAATATTTTTAAATGAAACGTCATAATACATTGATGAAAAATTCCATACTTTTATGAACGGCATTGAAAGCGATAGATACATCACAAGCCGAACACTTGGGCCGAGCGTGCCTCTCTATCGCTTGATTTACGTAAATGCTCCTGTTTAATATTTACTATAAATGTGTAGTATTAGAATTGAAAATAGAAAACTATTTTTCAATAGAAAACACACAACATAATGATCCCAATTCTAACATCAATACTTTCTTCAGGTGATTGAAACTGATTAAACCTGTCAGTAGTACTGGATAGTAATAAACAGTACTTTAAATGAGCCCTTACAAACTTTGTTACAATCAAATTTTAATAACCTTATGGGTGTAAAATATACACCAACATAAAAAAAAACATACATACGTTTTATACCATATATAGTTTAACATAATTGTTCGCATTGTTATTGCTTACATAAAAATTTAAAAATATTTAAATTTTAAAGATTATGAATTAAAGTAACAAGTGAAATCGCTAAAATACTTTTATATTCCTACTAAGTTTGTAAAACTCTGCCTTCATAATATGTTTTAATAATTTACATTATCGACATGCTGAGCTTCGTATAGTTGACATCACTATTCACTGTACGTACATCGGCAGCTGCAACGCCTCTGCAGAATGTTTGCTGGAAATAATAATATTGACCAATGGCAGCGCGCCCCATTTGGAAATGCTCCAACACGATTGGTCGATATTTGGGAATATTCCAGAATGCGCTAGTGACGTCGGTGATTACGCGCGCGTATAAATTTCCCAGAGCGAAGCCGTCGCCATTTTATTACGTTAAAAGAAGCCGTCAATCGCGCACCTTTGCTGAGCGTTTCTACTAGAAGTCTACAAGTCAAGGAATATCAAAAGTAACTCAAAAGTGAGTACGAATCCTTTGTGTTATTTGTTACTGTGTCGTTTTTATTGTCTTTAATTTGTTTTTCTTTATTCTCTGGAACTTTTTGACACCTATTTCGTTATCACGCTGATAATAGCATAATAGATTCTGGGTGGTCCCACGAACTTAATATTTTCGATTAGTCATTCGGTGCTTGTAATATGATGCTATAGGGGTGACTAATCATTTCCTACTTTGCAGCAGAACATTTTTGGTAATATAACCAATAGATTTGTCCATGCTTAATCCTTTGTTTCGCGAGGGTTGCATTTTCGCAACACGTGGTCCCTAAACATCCCCTCTCCAGGGTGACGCCTTTCGATTTGTATCGAAGTGTGTGTTATATTACACTTGTGTATATTATAGTGAAATTGACATGCGCGGAGATTCCAGAAACTTCTGGCGTTGTATTGATTTTCCACAAGGGCAATGGCGGCCGACGCTTCCCTACTCTCACGATAATCATGTGCTTCTTTTTCTTTGAAATTACCACGGTATACATTGATGTAGGTGTCTATTATTGCTTAATATACGAAGTATAAGTGATAAATTTTCAGTTCTTAATAAGTGAATTTAATGACCACGCGGTTCGACGCATGTAGTCAATCGGTGGAATTGTTTTGTACTTCGGGCTCGTGTTAATTCGGATTTGAAACTATGGGCGAGAATATCCTTAAGATATCCGTATGTTTTATATTTTAAATCTTCATGAGAGTTGTTTTCTTTGTTACAGATGGCGAAAGCACCAGCGGTAGGTATTGATCTGGGTACCACGTACTCGTGTGTGGGCGTGTTCCAGCACGGGAAGGTGGAAATCATCGCAAACGACCAGGGCAACAGGACCACGCCCTCGTATGTGGCGTTCACCGACACCGAGCGTCTCATCGGCGATGCCGCCAAGAACCAGGTGGCAATGAACCCCAACAATACCATCTTCGGTAAGTTATCCCAGTTAGTTTCGTGCCGTTTGAGTCTTTGTGAAGTGTGAACTGCCTTTACTAAGTGCGTTCAACAACTTACGGTAACCTTTATGTTATCTACTAACGATCAAGGTAAAATTGTGGTTAAATATTATGTTAAACATTATGAAAAATGTGTCTGTCTCATTTGATTGATTGTCCTGTTTATTGTTTGGGTGGGTTGTGATGCTCAAGTATTAAGATGGAGTGCATTATACTTGCGTCTATTGCATTATTTGTCGTCATGCGGGCCGGCGAGAAGGCCGAATTAGACTTTGCAACCAAGATGTTGGTTTTCCTCAATTATACGTAATCATTATAGGAAACTAACTCTGTTTATTATAGATGGAATTGTATTGGTTTAATATTATAGCAGTTGGGTTTGAAGGCCAAAAGAAGTGTTGCAATGAATAGATAAATTTTATGTTAATTAGTATTGTACTCATTGGATCTTGCAACATGGAATTGAATTCCATTGTTCCAAGTTTAATATAAATGTGAAGAGTATTTTTCATTGTCATAACTAACTCTGTAACAATGAGTTAATATTATATTTTGAAATTCTAAATATTAGTCAAAATAAATCTTTGCTTTATATCAAAGAGGGTTAATACTTAACTGCAGTCTCGCCTGATGATGGAATGCCAATGAAGTTCAGGGTGGTCAGCCTGCTAACTTAGTAAATGCATTTTCTATCTTGGTTCCAAATACTTTTTTGATTTAATCAATGTAACCACACTTTTTTGTCACTTAAGTTCTTGGGCAATATTTTGTAATGATATAAACTTACGTACTTATGATTTTAAGTTAAATATAGAACTTGCAATGGCCACAATAAATTGAATAATTTGCATACAAAGATTACAATAGCGTTAGTTTTAACAATAGGTGGTAATTGATATTGTAGGTATTCAATGATGATAACCAATATACTAGACTAGAGTCTCTGAAAATATTGAATGATAAAAATAATCTGAAAACAATTTGAAGTTTGTGACTACTTTAGAACTAAAGCACACAAATATTAAGTCTAGTTTTCTATTGTTACAGATGCTAAACGTCTTATCGGGCGTAAGTTCGAAGATGCTACTGTACAAGCAGACATGAAGCACTGGCCATTCGAAGTGGTCAGTGATGGTGGCAAACCAAAGATCAAGGTTTCATACAAAGGAGAGGACAAGACTTTCTTCCCTGAAGAAGTAAGCTCAATGGTGCTTACAAAAATGAAGGAAACAGCTGAAGCTTACCTTGGCAAAACCGTGCAGAATGCAGTAATTACGGTTCCAGCGTACTTTAACGACTCACAGCGACAGGCCACTAAAGATGCGGGTACCATTTCTGGCCTGAACGTTCTCCGTATCATCAACGAACCGACTGCTGCAGCGATTGCGTACGGCCTTGACAAAAAGGGCGGTGGAGAACGTAACGTCCTTATTTTCGATCTCGGCGGTGGTACCTTCGATGTGTCCATTCTGACCATCGAGGATGGTATCTTCGAAGTAAAGTCCACCGCTGGCGACACGCACTTGGGAGGTGAAGACTTCGACAACCGTATGGTGAATCACTTCGTCCAAGAATTCAAGAGGAAATACAAGAAAGACCTCGCCACCAACAAGAGGGCTTTGAGGCGGCTCCGAACGGCCTGCGAGAGGGCGAAGAGGACTCTATCCTCTTCCACCCAGGCCAGTATCGAAATCGATTCGCTCTTTGAGGGCATCGATTTCTACACCTCCATCACCAGGGCTCGCTTCGAGGAACTGAACGCCGACCTGTTCAGATCAACCATGGAACCTGTTGAGAAGTCGCTTCGCGACGCTAAGATGGACAAGTCACAAATCAACGACATTGTTCTCGTCGGAGGCTCCACCCGTATTCCCAAGGTGCAGAAGCTCCTTCAAGACTTCTTCAACGGCAAGGAGCTGAACAAATCCATCAACCCTGACGAGGCCGTCGCTTATGGCGCTGCTGTGCAGGCTGCCATCTTGCACGGTGACAAGTCCGAGGAGGTGCAGGACTTGCTGCTGCTCGACGTGACGCCGCTGTCGCTCGGTATCGAGACCGCCGGAGGTGTCATGACCACCCTTATCAAGCGCAACACCACCATCCCTACCAAGCAAACTCAGACCTTCACCACCTACTCTGACAACCAACCCGGTGTGCTTATTCAAGTGTTCGAGGGCGAGCGCGCCATGACCAAGGATAACAACCTTCTCGGTAAATTTGAATTGACCGGCATTCCCCCCGCGCCTCGCGGAGTACCTCAGATCGAGGTTACCTTCGACATTGACGCCAACGGTATCCTGAACGTCTCTGCTGTAGAGAAGTCCACTAACAAGGAGAATAAGATCACAATCACCAACGACAAGGGACGTCTGTCGAAGGAGGAGATCGAGCGGATGGTCAACGAAGCCGAGAAGTACAGGAACGAGGACGAGAAGCAGAAGGAGACCATCCAGGCCAAGAACGCGCTGGAATCGTACTGCTTCAACATGAAGTCGACCATGGAAGACGAGAAGCTTAAGGATAAGATCACGGACTCCGACAAGCAGACGATTCTAGACAAGTGCAACGATACCATCAAGTGGCTGGACTCGAACCAGTTAGCCGACAAGGAAGAGTACGAGCACAAGCAGAAGGAGCTTGAGGGCATCTGCAATCCGATCATCACCAAGCTGTACCAGGGTGCGGGCGGAGCTCCCGGTGGTATGCCCGGCGGTATGCCTGGTTTCCCTGGCGGAGCGCCCGGCGCAGGCGGCGCGGCCCCCGGCGCTGGTGGCGCTGGACCCACCATCGAGGAAGTCGATTAATTCAAACATTCCACAGCTTTCCACCACCTGTATTATGTCGGTGTTGAAATGCCTCTCAACTTAACCCAAATATAATTTAATTTAATTTCATACTTTGTTTTATTTCTGTGATTTCATTATAAGTAACATTACAAGTATGTTAAAGAATCCTAAATATTATGACAAGTAATTTAGTGTTCTAAATTCTTAAATTCCTTAGAATAAGATGAAACAGATGAGCTAACTACTACACCATGTAGTGTAAATTTATACAAATACTTCACACGATCATCCCACGCATCGCTTCGGGAAGCTTACCGAATACCTAGCTTATTTTAAACAGTAAAAGATTTTACTATTCCTTTCGTTGTACAATACTGGGTCAACTCAATACAAAAGTAGATCTTGTAAACTTGTTTGATAGGCTTATTAACATTTGTTAACTTTTATATCTCTGTCCGAGCATCATGCGGAAGTCTGATTAAATTGGTTACCTACTTAAACTAGGTTTGTTAATATTTTACTGTTACCTGGAGACTCGGCATCATGACCATACGCTGAGTCGAGCGTGCTCTCATTGGCAGTGTTTTTTTTTAAATCGATTTTATAAAATTTGTGCGATTGAGAAGTTCATAATTTATTATTTTTATGTATGAACATTTATGCAGAACTAAACCAAATAATAATTAAAATATCTGTAGAAATTGAAAAAGTTAAGTCTCACCTTGAAGTTGCACTTGTACCGATAATTCATACACACGTCGCTTGAACATATGACGTCGCAGCACTTATCGACGCGTTTAGTAGGTAATTGTAGAGTAGGTCGCCGCGCGCCGGTTAGCGGCCATTTCGTGAAGTTGCACTGTCTGAGTGAGTGATTCTTTTTTTCGTCTCGAATGTTATTTGTATGCTAGTTGAATTTCTCCTTATAGAAGATATTGTTCGTTATTATAGTTAAAACATGAATTAAAAATATAACCATTGTAGTATGTAAATAATTTAATTTTGAACATGGGGGTCACTTTTAGGCTAAATTAGAAACAAATAAAAATTGTACAAACAATCGTATCCCTCTTTGTATTTTATTGTGAGACCCAGTATAGCTTGTGAATACAGGATATAAACACAAGGAAATTGTATGAACACATCAAATTGTAATATGAAGTACCTACTTAGGTATACGTATCATATAATCACGGAATTCCTGGAAAAGAGCGCAAAAAAAGTTCAAGTATTCTTGTGCCTTGAACATTGCCGTACATAGAAATAATAATCATTCCACTTGTATTCAGCTCTACCAGCCTTAAGCAAGACCTTATTAGCCGTATCTATAGAGCGCAAATCTGCTTTTATGGAACTCGTATGTCAGGAAGGTGAAATGACTCAGTCCGCCACTCGGATGTAGTGTTCACAACGTTAACAAAGCGTGATTAAGGTGATTCCTTTAATGCTGCTGTCCTTTTTATTTTGTTTCTTGTTTAATTAGGTTGAAAGTCATTATTCCGCATGAACAAAATCATAACTCGGAAAAAGAGACTCGGGAGAAGAGAAGAGAGACGTTATAAATTTACCGTTATCTTCATCTTTACTGCAGAACATAATGGAGAACTTTCAAGTCTTCAGGTTTTCTTTCACCGAAGCAAGTGATAATTAACGTGTAATGCGAACATAGCTTTTTGCAAATTAGAGCAGGAGTCGAAAGCCTCCCCGTTCGGGAGAGTAGAGTTCTAATCACTAGGGTATCACTCTTATTACAAATTTACCAGACATCGTGTAAATCTGCTAAGTGGTATCCTCGCCATTCTCGTCCGTGTTTAGACAGACGGACAATATAACAAAATACAGATTTTGTGCCCCATACGATTATGGAGAATAATGGAAATGAATCTACGGAATGCGAAAAAAAATTTACAGCATGTGAAAAATGTTGTTCTGACCTTTTGACTTTTTTCAAAAAGGTTAGGTTAACTCTTAACCCGCTCATCTTTACTTAAGGGTCAAAGCAGTATTGTTATCAAATACCTACCTTCCTAGTCTTAAATTTTTAAGCGCGAATATTCACAGGTCTATAAGACAAGTATACTAATTTCCTCGTAGAGATTTGCACGCCGCCGGCTCCGTCATGATAGTTTAATTTCGCTATACGTTTATTTCTGAATGTTTAATTTTGTAACAGGTACCTTAAAATACACGAGTGTTGATAACGCACGGTGCTCTATCAACATCGCGTTCCCGTGTGAACGCTCTCGTTTTAACTCGGAGATCGTGTGCAAAGAAAATATTATTTCGTTTTTCATTTAATATTAAAGCAGATTCTAATTTTACGACAAAACCTTGTGCCCACGATTATGGAAGGTCATAATTACTTATATATTTTTGTTGTACCTGTTTTTGTACTATCTGTGGTTTATAATTTGTAGCTGTCTTAATTAATTGAAGGACCTTGAATTTAATTACAGTAATATTTTAACTTGTAATAATTTTAAGCAGTATATTACGAGTGTAAGGGCATAATTTCGGCCTTCGTTACTGTATGTTGTCGTGTACGATTTGATATTAGTGTAGCGAGTGCCCTCGTCTTCCTATTTCACTAATTGTTGGCAACTAACATTACTTTTTTTATTTTTTACTTTTAAAATCTAAGAAAATTAATTTGTGTCTGTCATGAAAAGAATTTGTAATTAAAATATATTACAGTTGGAAAATAAATAAATTCAATTATACTTCTCCTCGTCGTATTTTATACCTAATTATTTCGATGAGAAGCCATTACACGTAGAGTCCGTTTCAACACTAATGTAAGGGTGAATTTTCAAAAATCATAGTGCGTAGTGCGAGTAGAGTGGGGACATAAGTAACGACTTATAGAAGTTCACGTTTCTAAGTGGTTACGGTTGAATTCCTTTGTTCAGTTAGTAACAGTTGTAGTGGGCTGTGAATGAAGACGTACGATTATCGGCTGACGACAGTCGTTTAGAACGTATGAACTGTGCTGATGTGATCTATAGCGGCGATAATAAACTAATAAGAAAAGTATTATTAATATTACAAGCAGTGATAACCTAGTGGTTCGAACGTTGGTTTCTCGAACGTCGGGGCGTGAGTTCGAATCCTCTAAATTTCAAAATTTTTACTTGCTTCGGTGAAGGAGATATCGTGAAGAAACCTGAACACCTGAGAGTTCTCCATAATGTTCTCAAAGTTGGGTGAAGTCTGCCATCCTGCACTTGGCCAGCGTGGTGGACTTTGGCCTATACCTCTCACATTGTCAGGGGAAACCCGAGCCCAACAGTAGGACAATTATGGGTTGTGATGATTATTAATATTTCACAACAGTTAACGTTTTTTAACTATGATCATCCCTTACGCTTCAATGAGATAAAAATCTATGAAAGTAGTGCGTATTTTAACAACTATGTACCTACTTAGTTGGTCATTAGTGAGCAGTAATCGAATTCGATACCCTTTACTAGGTCAATGTCCTGGCTGAGTGGCTGCCGAGTGAGAGTGAAGGATGTCGGATTCGAATCCCGATGACAGTACCTACTCTATTCAAGGTTATTGATCCTAATGATAATTTATAGTTAGTAGACGAGCCACCTGAATATAAGTAATTCAAAGTAATCAAAGTATGTTTTTACTTAACAAATCTAATATAACACAACAATAGTGCTAATCTCGACCTAACCGTTATATAGTTAAAATTCCCAACGGAATTGTTGATAAGATATACGATTGTTAACTGGTTCTGTGATTCAGTGGCGTAGGTACTTCCAGCATGAGCGGCCGACTCATCCTGAACATGAAAAAGTCACGTTCGAGGTTCGTACTCCATAAGAGGTACCCTAGAGGTGTTCGTAACCCCTACTTCTCGAAGATGAGCTAGTCCACCTTTTTCGCAAAATATTCTTCGCTAAGTCTCTTCAGGCTTTTCCTCTGTCCACATGAAGTTGTAAAGGGCACCAGGGCCAACAGCTAGAGTCCATTAAAAGATGGTAGGTACTTATCGACAAGGCAACGTGAGGTTCTGGTGGGCGCACACAGTGTGTTGAGGCGTAGCAGTGGACGTTATCGAAGTCGGTAATATAATACATACTCGCGAGACTGAATAATATAATACATAAACATAATAGTGTAATACATAAACGGAGCGTTGCTATGCTATTATTTTTGGTTTCGAGATAGTTGGGAGGACGACAAATACTATAGGTTACTTTTTACTGCGAATAAACCTCATTTCTGTGGAAAGATCCATTACGATGTATATTTTAGTCAATTTCAAGTAAATGTCTAACGACAAAGCGTTGCCTAGCAACTAGTGATGCCAAAGGAATTAACAACTTTTTTATTGATGTTCTTTTCTCACACATGAGCGAAGCCGCAGGCAACATCAAACAGAAATATATTATCTATCTATATCACCTAATAATAAAACTAATAGATTTACATTTGTAATACATATGTATACATTGTAATACATTTGTATACAGATCAAAGTATTTTTAAACATTTGATTTGTTGGTTTCATTATATTTGGCTTCAACTCATCAATTTCCCATTACAGAGTATGGGTATTTCCTATTTAACTGAGGAGGCCTAGAAACATACTACTACAGTGCGAATTTGTAGAGGACTGTAGGAAAATAGGAGGGCCGATTTTTCGCACGAGGACTCGAGAAAAACTTTATTATTTAGTTAGCATCTGGCATCTGGATCTGGCATCCGTAACTTTGACTTTATCCCCTCTGTTACAATGTCTCAAGAAATTTATTCTTCTCGCTCGTGTCCTGAATAACAAACGATAGAACTGATAGAAAATATATTTGGGACCCACTTTCGCAGCTGCAATCATTACATTGTCAAATGATCAAATTATTGATTACCTTAGAATACAATCACTGGGCATATTTAGTCATGGAGTGTATTAATTTATTCATGTGGCACAATTTTAACTTAGTCTGCTAAAAGATTTTGCAAAATCAAAGATTCATAAACCGATAGTTTGTTATTAGAATTTTTCTACTAACCACCAAAAATAGTTTTTGTAAAAACTTTTTTTAATCATAATTCTTTTTTTATAGATTGACCAGCTGTACCCTGCGCGCGGTGCTACGCCAAAAACTACAATAAGGTAATCACAGTGGCGCCATCTGTCGAAATTTGGTCGAAATAACTCAGAAACCTCATATATATATAGATAAACTATAGGTTCTTATTCTATAGGTATATACCTGTAATATAGTAAATTAAATCTATAGCATAACACCGTTTTTCGTGAGTATCTGTCTGACCAATAGAGTTTAAATAAATAAATACACGTTAGTGTATATATGTATATGTAGTTTATTATACAATGTAGTATATTACGTCCACTGTAAATGAGAACGCGCGCCATTAAAATCCCTATCAAAAGAAGACATTTTAATATTAAATATTGCTGTAAAAAATGTTTCAATATAAAATTAAACATCCAACAGAAATAGTTACCCTTTAAAATTTTGCCGCATTGTGACATTATGAAATACCTGATGAGCAGACAATTAAATTCCCTCGCCAGCTTTCATCTACTAATGATCCAATATCGGATTATATCGTTACGATTGGATAATATTATCGGCATCTATTAAATTAATTATGATTAAAGTGTACTACCTGACCCGTACGGACATAATTATTTGCTTTTAGTATGATTTAAAAAAAAAGCAGTGATAGCCGAACGAATGTTGGTCTTCTGAACGTGGGGTGTGAGTACGAATCCTGCACGCACCTCTAATTTTTAAAGTTATGTGGGAATTGTAAGTTAATTGTCACTTGCTTCGGTGAAGGAAAACATCGTGAGGAAACCTGCACACCCGAAAGTTCTCCATAATGTTCTCAAAAGTGCGTGAAGTCAGACTATGGCCTGTACCCCTGATTGCGAGAAGAGACCCGAGCCCAACCATGGGACAGTTATGGGTAGTGATGATTTATGGCTATTGAAGATCTAAGTGGTATTATTCAAAGTTTCCATCAACCCGTGCTTATATAGGCAAGGCTTGAAAACGTATACGTAACCGTATCCGAAAAATACTTGCTCATTTAATTCAAACATTATATAAATTTAATATAAGCCTTATTTTTTAATTCAGGAGCTGACCCCTAACTACTATACTAGCACGAATAATAGTTACTAGCACGAACTACGAATAGTTCTATAATTTCGAAATATTTTAAATTATTGCAGTTGCTCCCATGTTGTTACAAAACTTTTCACTGAACCGCCATACTAATTACTCTTTAGTATCGTGCGGGAATAAATCTGTTTTTGGGAAGTACCCTGGGAAAAATTTCGTGACATAAATTACAAATATACTAAATATAATTTTAATCTGTTCAGTGGTTTCCGCATTACGCACCGATAGACAGAAAGATAATCTGTAAATCTATACATATAAATAAAATTGAAGTGACTGTTTGTAACATTGAAATAACCGCTCTTTACTACATGCATATAAATATACCTACACACGATAAATACACCAAAATAACATTTATTGTTTGTCTCTCTATCTGTCTGTTTGTTCTGCTAATCTCTGAAATGGCTGGACCGATCTTGACGGGACTTTTATTGACAGGTAGCTGATTTAATAAGGAGTAACTTATACTACTAAAACAAAATAAAGTAAAGCACCTTTTGTTAAATTCCGAGCGGACGAAGTCGAGAGCACAGCTTGTAATATATATAAAATATTCTTCGGCCTTTGTGTCGATCACCAAAAACTACCTACATTAAATTTTTTTACGGCTAAAATGTAGCTTTCGAATCGCACGTCACAGTTGACACACACAGTTTTAAACAAAAGAGCACACACATAAATTAAAAAGTACGCACTTTAATCATTTTAATTTTAATATAATTTTAAAACAATCCGCATGGCGTCAATCACATGAATAAAAACAAAATTCATTTATTTTGATTTTCATTACAATTATCGTGGATAATTTTACGTCATTTTTTAATACTAAAATATAGTTTATCTGTGTAAGTAGTTACAAAAATAAATATATTTACGTAATGTTAAAAAATATAAACACAGATTATTTTCTGTTTATAATATTGTTAATTTTAAGTTTCTGATCTCAGTATACTTTTTTCCTTGTATACATATATTGTAGATATATACATATATTATGAGAACTCACCTCCTTTTGCTTGGCGTAGTACAGCGTGCGGCCGCGGAGCCGGAAGTAGCGGCGCTGCCATCGCTGGAAGCTGCGCGTCTGCTTCATCAGGTGACCCTCCTTCACCACCGGCTGGAGAACAAAATTATTTGTAAGATCCTTTTATCAGAGTTACCACACCATAAGGATATTTATAAGATTACTAGATATTGCCCGCTGCTTCGCGGGTGAAAAAAGAACGGCAATAAAAAGTTGTCAAGTTGCGCGTTGTTGTTAAACACTCCATTTAATTTGGCTGAAATATACATCTTAATGGATCTTCCCATAGATGTGAGATGATTTTTGGCTTACGGTACTCGTCATCTTCCCAACTATTTCTATACCAAAAATCATGTCATAAGGTTGCTCCGTTGTACCGTGAAATAAGGACAAACAAATTAAAATACCAATAAACAAACACACTTTCGCATTTATAATATTAGTATAGATTTTACTAGTATTTAAACACTAAACTGCCATTCTACGTTAAGTTGATTGAGTTCTGTGACCGTTCTCAAAGACTTGTAACTAAGTTTACAAAAACTGTTTTATTACAGTACTAGTATACCGCTCTCACCTATGACTTTGAATGTTTAAAAGATATTATTGAAATTGATACAATTTATTTTGTATTTGTGAACTAAAACTCGCTTTTCTTCCTACTGCAACAAATAGTAACTCTTCTGATAACCATTGAGGAGTTTCCGCATCTGGAGCCAAACCTTAGGTTAGCATCAGGTCCTAATTGTTATAGAGATGCATTGTCATCGGAACTAAATCAATGTCTGAAATTTCGACTTCTTAGGATAAGTGAGGCCTAATTAGGGGAGGCTACCAGTTGTCCTACAAAGGCTGATAGATAGGATAAGTGAAAGTAGTCATAATTATGATCACAAGATTTGACCCATACAAGCGTACTAACAAACTAACAAACAATGAAAGTCAAATAAAAGTTATTAAAACGCGTTCAAATCGGTTCAGCTGTTTGCGAGATTCCCAGCAATAGACCTCCAAACAAACAAAAATTATAAACATCGTTGAGTCATTCAGGAATTACGTCACACGTTAAACCATCCTTCGGTGATCCATGAAGTATGACTAGTGGAGAAGGGGATTCTAAATTTCGTGACGTCAGATGTGCTAATCTATCTTAAAAATTAAAACATGAAATTTGAATTACATATCAATGAAAAAGTTATAAAACTAATATCAGAACTGCTATTATATAACATCTAATTGTAAAATTTCAAAATATATTTTGACAAAAGGAGGTAATCAAAAATCTTGTAATTCATTTGACTTATGAATGGTCCTAATAATATTATAATATTTCACAAATATCCACGTACAGTAATCGATCAATAGTATCGTCATTACATATGTAAACTACAACTTGAAGTATGTAAACCGTACTATGAAACATAATGCTCCGTTACAAGGTATTACATGAGACATGAAACAGTTAAACGCCTTGATTCCAGCCCTTTAACGCCCACTTAAGAATTCTCTTCGTAATTGCTCGCTGCTGTCGGCATAGTCAACCACGCAGCTCTAATGCGGTTTGGTGGAGGGAATTGTTGAAGCCTCTTAGCTCAAATTATAAATGAAATCCTCTTTAACGTCCCTTTAAACTTACAACTAGGTCAATCAATCACGATTTTTATAAGCCAGGGGATTAGACACAGTAGTTTAAACTTAGGTATAATCTTTACTAAAATTATATATGTGTAAAAGTGATAGTGTTTGTCCTTCTTTCGTAGTGGAACGGATCGTCGTTATGGTATGATTATGTTTTGACGATAGTTGAGAAGATGAAGAGTGCCATAGGCTACCTTTTACCGCGATAAATTAGATAAAATATTTAATTTATGTGAGAAGATCCATTACAATGTATATTTCAGTCAAATTAAAGAAAGTGTTAAACAATAAAGTGTTACCTAGCGGCCAATGTTAGAAAGGAATCGACAACCTTTTTATTGCTGTTCTATTTTCACACACGGGTGAAAACATTTGTGGTTAAACGTAGTCTAAAGTGCTAGTCGTCCTCCCAACTATCTGCAAACCAAAAATCCTACTATAGCGACGCTCCGTTTTACCGTGGAAGAAGGACAAACAAACACACTTTCGCATTTATAATATGATTATGGATATTTACATAGCTTCGTGTCACTATATCGACCCTCTGAATACATTGATATCGTCCGAGGCACGCCGACTGTCGACACTTACCTTAGCCAAAGCAATGTCTGTTATGGCTACATATTTAGCTGTCAAAACTTTACATGCATTCTGGGAACCGATCCAAGGGACACCAGCTCGAGACGTGTCTTTTACGATGATGCATTTGTTCTTGCGTCACGGTCATTGTTTATGTTAAACACTGGGTTCACACAGCGACTACGGGATGCGTTATTTTAACATATACGATCGAATTTGACTGCAGTGGCAACGAAAGTGTATGAAAATACAAAAATTGTTCTCAAGGCGTCCGTTGTCTGTTATTAGCCTAACGTACAATGCATACGTCAAAAAACGTACCACATTATCTTCGTGTAAACGTGCATTTAAAGGATCACTCGCAAGTTTGTGTTATGGGGTTCGAACACACCATTTATTAACCATCCAAATCAAACATCGGTTTGTTTACGTGGGATCATCTTAAATAATTTATATTAAAAACTTATTTAATATTTGACGGTATAGGAGAATCACTATCATGGCAAGCGGCACTATTAACCTTTATTCAGTTATTTCATCATATTCTTATGCCCTCATAATTTTGATCTATATAGTGTTAGAGAGTTTAAATTATCGAAATACAATGAAATATTGTCTTATATCTATATATATTAGATATTGTATTATCATTGAAAGTTCTAATATATATTCCTAACCATACTATTTGACCAAAATGTAGTCTTTTGGTTTGTCAAGTTTAGGCTTGTACTGTCCTACCTTGTAGAGTTAGTGGCTTGGCACTTCACGAGATCTGATATCTTTGTAACAGTGAAAGCATTTTATCATTTTGAATGAAATGTTTTTGGAAGTATCAAGTATAAAAATCTTTTTTTTACTTAGCGTATAGCTTCTGAATGAGAAGTATATTATGATCATTATCGTTATCTCTCTCTAGAGATACCTTCTAAGGTAAATCTTTTCTACATCCATAGTTTCTTCCTAAAAGATATACAAAAGATGGATGACATCGAACTTTCTGGCCGGGTTGACGATAGATTTTTATGTCTTATATCGCTGACCCCGATAGTTACATGACCGTGAAAAAAAGTGGCTAAGCAGAAGATATTGGAAAAATGACCAGTAGTAGGTACTTGGATATTAATTTAACACTAAAATCTCACAGTAACTTATCAAAGTAGTTAGTTAACACGGTCAGTTCTACCTTTTTTTTATTATTAAGTGGGTTAAGACTCTATAAAGGTTAAGAAATAATAAGTTATTAAGTTAGTTGTCAAAACAGTCGTGTTTTGTTATACCAAAACAAACAGCAATATAATTTTTTTTTTGGTTTTCACTTATCGTATTCCGAAAATCCATACTGCGACAATACAATGCAAACCATGCAAAAGTGTGTTTGTTTATTTGTCCTTCTTTCACGACGGAACGGAGCGTCGCTATAGTATGATTTTTGGTTTGGAGATAGTTGG
>DWPA01000932.1:0-21020 GCA_018251375.1 Calpodes ethlius
ATTTGTGGAATTCACAATTGTATGGGACACAAGTTTTGAAGACGATGGTTTTAAAGCAGCCAGTTTTTAACTAAATCTTGAGTAGTACAGGAAGCAATTAGTACAAAAGATGATAAATTGTTATGGCAACCTGAACATAAAACAAATCGAGGCATTCATTTACAAGTCTCATTACTTTTAACACACAGTTGCCAGTGTTGGCGGCGCGTGGGCCGGCGCTCGTCAGACTGTCTATGCGTCTTGTTACAACAACATCATCATATTCTTCTGGTAACTACTTCACCCCAACAATGGGATTCCACTAACACTCGATATCATTAAGGCAATGAAAACTCTGGTCTTTGTTTTAGAGGTCGCGAAAGTCTCTGTATAACTGAAAGTAACTCAAACAGTAGTCGTAATATTTGAAAAAAAATTACCGCTTCTTTCCTTGCAGGTGAAATTGGCGACGCCACTTAATTAATCTATGAAATTGTAGATTACCTACAAAAACGGCGGTTACCACAATCAACTGAACTCATAATCGAATGTCATCATAAAAACTAAAGATATAGTAAAACACAATGAAGAAACAATCTGCGGTTAAGTTAGTGAGCACAATCACGGAAAATATAAATCACAGCCATAGTAGGTGTTTAGAATTTAATCAAACGCATTATATACCTACGTATGAAATATTTGAAATGACCATGAATGTCATCACGACCCACACCCGCGTACATCTGACTATAAACGATGGTAGGTATGTACGGCGTAGATACGTAAACAATGTTACTATTTATGTATCACACCATGTTAAGGGTTCACCGTCTCCCGATCACATCTACCACATCAAAAACGTCTTAAAAACCGAAATTGATCTGCAAGGGGAGGTACAGTAATTGTATTTTCTTTTTCAGTTTATCAAGTAAATGTATGAGTCAAATACCAGCACACATTCATACGAAGAAGATAAAAAAGGATTTGCAAATTTATTGGTTATGAAAATGCAATTTATTTTACAAGTGCTTTATAGAAATGACCGTTATACCACTGTTTTAGGGTCAAACAAGATTATACGTAAGTGACTCAATAAGTAAACAGCTCTAAATAAAAACGGAAGGAGCAATCGACTGCCACAACGATGCAGTGACCTTGCGATGACGTTATGGCGCCCACGCAGAGGCCGCTGCTCAGGCATTAGGATTAATAGAGAATTATCTAGAAAACTTTCATCTTACTTATATTTCAAGGTTGCTGATGATTTCTCACATAAATATTGACAAGTTAAGAAAAATATGGAATAGTTGACTGCGCTTCCCAAACTATGAATACTCATACAAGTTCGGCACAAAAGTATAAACTCATATTCAAATAACTAATTAAGAGAATAATATTATTTAATTAAGTTAAGTTTACAAAGAACATACCAACAACAAAACCTATAATAATTTGTAACCGATCTCAACCAGTACAAGTGGTCCTATTTAAAGCTGAACAAGAAGTAACGCTCCATTATAAAGTGTCAAAACAAGGCCAAAACTGAAGCCAAAACCCTTGCAAAGTTTCTCGAAGCGTATAACTCGAAGACAGAATTGGCAGCTCAACTCCAGACGAATATTTCAAATATCTAACACTATATTATAGCCGTCTGCTCGCTATTAACTCATTTATTATGCAAGCGCAACTCGACTTCGTCAGAGAAATGGTAAAATAACGTACCTACTGCATTTGAAAAACTTCACAATTCATACCTTTTAAAATGTTAAGTATTACTCTAAATTGTGTAACACTGTTTTACATAACGTGTAAAAAATAAAGCAAAAATCATGCAAATGTTTTCGTACGCGGCGTGTCGTCATCCATTTTCTGTGTGTACGTGTTGATATTGGTCGTATTATCTACTGACATAATACTTCCACTGTTTTAACAAATATTACTATAGCAAATATTAACCATTTTTTCAGTATGAATGTTAAGTAATTTTAATTAACAATTAAAGTAATGATAACTTTTAAAATAATCCATATTGATGATTAATTTAAAACAATCGGTTCCTATTTTGACCTAAAGCTATATCGACACAAATCTTTAACTGACTTTTTCAGTTATACATGTATTAACATTTGTTTTCTACCCCTGAAATCGACTAAGAGCTATCAGAGTCCATAGTCAATCAAATACAAGCAAACATGGTAATAAGTAAATAAGTTTAGCAATTAAGTAATTTGAAAAAAGAATAAATAACTAACAGGACCAAAATTGAACGAGAAAGTCATATAAAGGTAAATTTTAATTATGGATATCAACCTTATATCGTTTACGGTATAAATCCAGACTAATAACACATCATTGAAACATATTTTAGATGCACAAGATCAATTTTAGCAACGTTACCATCGTATTAAGCAATGTTGATTTTAAATAAAGTATATTTCATTCGTGAAACATACGCTCAAAGAAGCTCACGTTTCTCCCTCTCCGTCAACTCCAGCAGCACCGAGCCGTGCGATAGCAAACAAATTAGCTTACCGGGAGCGATTTAAATTGGACAGGGTATTCGAGATCTTTGAAGTAAATTGCGTTACGGTCCGTCCCTCGGCTCGGATCTCGGTCCGGAGTTTACGGCTTACGCAATATTAAATGGTAAACATTAAAAATTGTGTTTACAGAAATGAACGGTTACCATAGAGTGAATAAAGATTGTTTAAAACCGAGTGCACTCTAGTTCTAATTATAAATGGCTATGTAGTCCTCGGGTTGCGCTGGCCACTAAGACAGGGATGAGAACAGATCGGCAGATAGATCGTCGTGGACATCTGTGCCACTAATATATATGTTAAACTGAACATTACTAAAAATAATATACTTTATTTGAAATTGAAATTCAAAATCATCTCATGATATTGGTATCATAGATACATTTATGTGCGAGATATTCAATGATTTCTGAATGAATGGCTGAGTGAATGATTGTTTCTACTGTCGGTAGGAGGATAAGAAATGACGAAAGAACCTCCTCAGCATATCTTTTAAATTTAAACATCAGTATAACAACTTATCACGACTCATATCTGTTCCACTGCTAGGCTCGGGTCTCTTAACACAATGTGAGAGATACAGGCCATAATCCACCACGCTGGTCAAATACGAATTGCTGGATAAGTATAACAAACAAACGAATATACGTGGAACTGAATAAGATACAGTTATTTCCAGATGGAATTATCAATAAGACATTCTTACATATTATAGTACCCTTGTAAGATGATTTACTATATGTGCTCGCACACGTTTAAATGAAACAAACGGTTGTATAGTACATATATTCATATAAAGAAAAGTATACAGATAAAACAATGTGAAACCAACATAGTGAACCACGCCTCTATATATAGCCTGTAAGTAAGTGATCATTGAAAAGTCGATTGCAAATTGACTTCGAAATCATTGAGAGAAAGTTAAATAGTTTAATACCATACGTAGATTGATCGTGTACGAGTATGCAAGCAAGAAACCAGCTCAATTATATTACGATATTTACATCATTAATTTCAGTAATTATATTTATTTTTAATCTTAATTCTAGCCACACTATTGATCGGGCAACATTTGGTGTGATTTAAAATATATTCATAATAGTTTAAAAATGTATTCAAAGTAATCAAATAAAATCAAATCAAATCTTTTATTTACAACAATAAGGTTAAGTGACAAATTAATTTAAAAAAATATGTACTCTTCTTTTTTCCCTTGATGGTTTTATGTTAAGAAACTTCAAAGTCTGAATATAAAAAGAAATATTAGTAATATCTACATAGAGTTTGTTCTACAACCTGTGGACCATTAAGATTTAAGTTCTTAATCATTACACCGCACATAGATCCGCTCCAAAGGTCCAATGTCCTTTCTCCGAACACCGTTACGTAACCACCGTAGGCTCTATCTCGCGCCCACGCCCAACGTGTGTGTAACATGACATTAGCATATCACGCATACTTATTATATCAACGAGTAATCATTGGGATATCCTTGACATACTGTCTCCGAGCAAGCCATTGTCTTAAGACGTCCCGGCGACGATTTGCGTGGTTCTTTAACTGATGGATTAGCGGATACGTCACAGCTATTGATAACATAACGTTAGTAAATCTTATTTTAAATATATGTCGCGTCATGTCTTTAGAAAAGCCGTTTAATTGTTCAGCTAGATTTTTCATTGAACAACGTCATTCAAATAAATGTATACCTGTCAATGTTATTTTAATTAAATTCTACCACTTATAACTCATTTTAGACACTCGTACGTTAAGCCGATCTTATGTTATGTTAGTCAGCTGTTATGATGTTTTAAATTTCACAATTCAACTAAAAACTAGCGGTTTGATTTAGTGTCAACGTTCAATTAACGGGTCAGCTTTACAATTAAACGGCTGTTTCAACCAGTTACCAAACACATTTAATGATAGATCTTTAACTATAAATACGATTTATAGTAGACCATAGCAAAGAAATATAACAAAAACATTTTTTTTCCGACAACCTTACAGTTCCTTAATTAGAAATAGATTGCAACCACAAAATATTAGAGTTTAAGTAGAATTCAAAATTAGTTATGTTATAAAATTAGTGAGTTTCCGAATTGAAGTATGATATATAATATTTATCTTTTGTCTGGTTTTATTTATCAATACCCATTAACTCAATAAACATTTTCATAATCACAATGAATTTCGTCAAAATACCGACTGACTAAAACTTTCTAGTTATAAAATTTCCATAATAGATCATAATTAAAATAAGCATTAAGAGTTTTTCATTTTTATTAGAAAATACAATAACGATAGTAAAATTTTCAGTCGCTTACGTTGTTCAGTGCCTAATATTACTACACGAAATACGATACGACACGGAGGGGCCATAGCAGGTATGATATCTCTCCTTCAGACAACCTTCAAGCCGTGGATAAAGTACGTGAATCGGAAAAACATTATAGTAAAAATTTATAGAAATTTCCCCATTACGATAATGTTTCGAGAACAGCATAATAGAATAAGGAAGATCATCCACAGTTACTCTTTGTAGCGTTAAATTAGCAATATATTCGAAAAACGGTAGCGATACAGACATCTCTCTCTTCGCCCCCTGCCTCACACCCGCGCATTCTTTCAGCCCATCATCATATCGCCTGAAACGTTCCAACATTAGTAACAATACTGTAACCCAAATAGTTAAGAGCGTATCGCTAAAAGCGAATTCGCTTTTAACGACAAACTCACCGAAAAGTGTTAAAAACAGTAATGTGTGAGGTAGCGCGAAATTATACTGTAGAGCGCTATAATACATATTTGAATTTGTTTAAGAATTAACATTAACATTGTCGTGACGCTTGTAGCGAATAAACGCTTATAGCGTTGCGACTGTTTTGTGGACAAGACATAACGCTGCTATCGTACTATGGAAATGCGACTAACTACCAAATGTATATGCATACTTTATCGATACGAAAAATGGAATCATCATCATTTCCCTGATACGTAGGGTCCTAGAGTCTCAACTATCTCGCTGTCATCTTAATTGAGACGTTAGCTTATTGCATCCAGCTTTACTGGCCGTGGCACGGTGGGCCTGTGCATACAAACGAACCAGTGCGCTAACCCCACAGTGGTAATTGCGCCGGCTCTCATAACCCCCCGACCGGAACACGAGTGGCGTGCGCCTGCGCCGCGGCCGGTCTCTTGCGATAACATTTTGAGTAATTTCCATTATTACATATGTTGTAACTATTACATGCGCTGCAAAATTAACTCACTGTTAAGTAGTGCTGAGTGTTATTATGTTGAAATAATTTATTCTCACGAAGAACACAGTCCAGCCCACAAAGAGTTAAATATATCCAAAAAGGCTTCCTAAAGTGGTATATGAACATTCTAATCATGTTTCTTTAAAACCTACGACAATAAGGTTCGAAAATCGAATATTTTTTTACAAGCTCCCGATTTATAGAATAATATTGTACGAGTCTACCTTTTCATTCGGATCTAAATTAATAAACGCAACTCTTATTTAATAAGACAATTTATCAAAGCTGTCAGGATAACTTTTTTGATTAATTTCACACCAAAGGATTGCAAACTTCCTGTCTCAATTTAATTTCTCCTAAAAACGGGTAGGATAAAATTAATTTACTGGTTTCGAGTTCTATAATTACATACCTTCTACATACATTTAGTACTTCATAGAGAATCAAGTACGCCTTAGGCTACATTTTACCTCGGGAAAGATCGGCCATTTTAATACTGATCTTTCCCGCACGAACAAAGTCGCAGGTAACATCTATTAAGACATATTTATTACTTATGTACTATAGTTGTTTTCAATAATTTGAAGAGGTCTTCTACAATAACCCTTTACATGATAATTTCCTCAATAAATTACAGTACAACGGTATCCAGCGCATGTGCTGCTTTCACTTTTAATCCCATCCAAGCTAATGCACCGTGCACCACTATAACACGCTACTCGTTACGTCACAACTAATCTTCGTTTTGTAATTACTAGTTTTTTTTTTCAGTCGCAACGCACTTTCGATTCGCCGAGCTCCTCGTTTAGTTTTAATATAGGGTTGTCAAAATTATTGGATGTATTGTTTTTTTATTTGTAGCGTATTTTTTGAACACAAACATAAGGTTAAAGTATTCCAGTATTAATAGAGAAGTAAAGTAAACTGTCATATTCACTAAACGTCCAATTCAAATTGACAAAAATATAATCGAGAAAGTATATACATACATTACATATAATATATATCATAGAATTTGATTTTTTCATAATTTTACTGAATTAATCTGTGAAAATGCAAAAGAAAAACTGAAATTCATTAACGTACTACATTTAAACAGATTTAAACAGACATTGAGAGATCTTGTATTTACAAAATCCACACGCTACTTGACAGCACACATTAGCAAATGTTTATCGAACTTATACAACTAGTTTCAAATGCAGCGTGAAGTAACGCCGATGTGTTGTGTGCGCAACTGTTGCTTGTTGCGATTAGCATAGCGACCGACATTCGGGGGGCACTGGACGTAGGTGGGCCACTCGATAGATGGCGACAGCTCCGTACATGATCTTTACAAATAAACAAACGATTACCAATGTCTTAGGTAAACGAGAGAAAGCGACAAGTAATGACACGATGCGATGTGGCTTTTATAAACACAAATTTAATATTCATGACGACAGTACCCAATGTCAAGTAATTTTGCCTTAAAAGCTCAAACCTCGCTCATGCATCACTTACATCCATCTAAGTGAAAAATCTGTCGCAATATACTAAAGAAATAAGTTAAATTTGAACTTCGTACGATAAGAAGAAACTACCAAACATTGCAAGTTACATAAAAGCCTTTAATTATTATTAAGAATCGTGAGTTCATCATAAAAATGCATAACTTAACTTCCACGAACCAGTCCCAATCCTAACGGCGAAATGTTCGAAGGCAAAAACGAAACAATTAAAACGCACACGTAACACCAACAGTCGGTACGCGAGGTGGTGCAAGCGCTCCTCTGTTTGTACAATACGATGAGATAACGCAGCCTCCGTAATTGTTTGACTGCGAATGCAATATTCCATACACTCGGGCCGTTAGAGAATAAACCAAATTTGTTACACTGCCAACCAAACAAAATATTCCGATTTGAACTTTCTAAATATATTGTTTTCGAAATTCAAACCACAAAAAAAATGTCGATATTGGTGAAAAATGATGTGGAGAATTTCCTTTTGTATCAGTCTCCAACTTTGCAATCAAATAAGTTTAAATATTCTACCATTAACTTAACCAGCATATCGCTTACTTTCAGACCAAGGACGATGTAGAGGCACCATCCTAATTCATCGCTGTAAAGCAACACATAATTAAGCCCGAATGCCATCAGATTTAAAAACAGGGTGTGATCGTGTTTGTAACTTATAATTACATTACTTTCACTCCGACATTTTTGAAGCAGTATGGGCCTTTCCATTAATCAAAATTACACTTCATAATAAATGCCCAATCCTGCAAATAACCACAGATGCGCTGAAGGCACGACAAAATATAATTATAACAAATCCGCGTAGATGTAGGTCGTTCACACCGCGCAACAGTTTAGCCGGCGAGATTCTCCTCGGTCTGCCGCGTCAGTACCACGGTGCCGTCTTCGGTTGCGTGCCACCAGCTGTGCGACCGTCGCGACCGTCACGGTACCATTCCGGAGCCGACGGCCGTTAGGGAGGAATCCTCAGCTTGCGGTATTCGGGGCAGTTGTAACACGGCTACGTTCCGATCCAAGACGGTCGAATGCATTCGCTGAATATTTTCGCACCGTTATTTTCCCTTTGCGGATAACGTTTCTCGTCTTTTGATTTGAATGCCAGGGCGTTTGAATGCAGGAAAATATGTCTGCAGCTTGCTCCAATCTCGAGATGTAAACCCATTTAGTCAGACACGAAAAGCAGATCCACAAGAGATTACATATTAATGTAGTTCATCATCATGTAACAACGGACACTAATACACATCGTGCTCATAGAAGGAAAACTAACTAACATTTCATTCAAAATCACTTTTATTGCATTATAATAAAATTTACTCTATAGAGTATTCTGATTTATAATATAATATATGTCGAAAAGTTGGTATTGTATCTTTTCTACGCAAGAATTTATAGCGATTTTTGTAAAAACAACCACTAAATTGCGATTTTCTCGAGTTTTAAATTTGTTAGTAAGTTAATTTTTCTTCTATGAAGACGATAAAGCTAATGTGTTACTTAATTTTAATCCATTTACCACCATTACATAATCAACAGCTATAAGTATCCCAAAGCCAACACAACGTTGAGAACTTCACAAAGAACTTCCGAGTAACAGGTTTACCTCAAGGCGATTACTACGCACATACATGATTTAGTATTGATTTGTTGTGTAAGCCAATTGACATAGACGACCAGAAAGATCCACGCGGGCATCCAAAGTTCCGTTTATATGGCACACGGACGCCCGGACGTCGAGTTTACGATTACAATCGGACCTTCATTAGCGCCACAAATTACTTGCATCGCAGCGGGGATGTTATCTACAATTATGAATATCTCAGCCGTACGACATCATGACATCATAGTGTATATCTGCGCAGTAAACTCGTTGCCACGCTAATTTATTAATGGACACCTTATTACTTTATAACTCTAGGTAGTTACACGAACTCGAGCTGCCCGGCCACCTACGACATCACGACGAGCTTCCACTCTTATCCTATGATAATATATAATCAGTGCTGCTATCAGCGCTCGTATTGCAGCATTCTCTTGAGGAAATAGCAAAGCATACTGTGCTTACACCATCACAATGTTTTTTATTTCACTTAAATCTCTTTTAAAAATAAAGAATTTAAACAACTTTCAACGTTTATTTATTTTTCGTAAACTAGTGTCGATATCAAGCTACTCGTTCATGTTTATATAATGTAATCAAACAGACGTACATATATTTTAATGAGACTAACATAAAACCCACGCGAAGTACGTAAGACTTTAATTTTATATGTATAGAACGAGCAATATTGTCGATTGCGGATTACATGGAACATGATTATAGAAATACTAAACGTTGCCCGCGACTCCGCTCGCGCGCTTAAAAAGAACAGCAATAAAAAGGTTATCAACTACGTTCTATCTGTGATTGGTTAAAAGCTTACTTTAATTTGTCTGAAATATACATAGCAATGCATCTTTCGACAAAAAATGAATGTTCTTTTGAGGTAAAAAGTAGTACTCGTTGTCCTCCCGACTACCTTCAAACCAAAAATCATACCATAGAGATGCTTCGTTGGGCCGTCAAAGAAGGACAAGCAAAAAACAAATATTTTCGCATTTATAATATTGGTATAGATAACTTTGACTGAGTCAGAGTGCCTTATTGAAACACAAGAAGACGTATCGTGGAACTGTAATATTCTTCAAAAGCATTTATTTAAGTTACAATGTTTGTTAATATGTTAGTGTTGCATCTTACAAGCGGAATTAGAACAACTTACCTTATCCTATGAAGTTGATTTTTTATACACTGCTTTTATTCCGAAGTCAATACATTTTTATGACAAGTATGACCTGATACTTCACTTTAGTGAAGACTTTGAACGAGGGTACTGCTCAATGGTGAATCGCATAATTACTGAATTTTTTGCAGTATAAAAGCGTGTTTTTTATTAGGTACAACTATTTAAATTATCAATACGGTAAGTTCAGCAATTAGACACAGAATGATAGCATAGCATACATAGAAAATAACCTTTCTTATAATATAGACGTTAAACGATTACTGACATGATTTAAATTGAGTTTTGTTATTTCACATTTATAAGAGACTGCATTTTTAAACTACCAAAAATAAATACCAAAGTATTTTTACGACCTTTCGGCTACACAAAAATCACAACGCAATAAGCGACTTTAAAAAATTGATAAATATTTAACAACAGAGTTGTAAAATTAGGATAGGAAAGTAGGAATGATCTTTTCATTGTTCCCGTCTCCAAACAGTGGAGCTATCTATTAAAGATATTATAATAAACATACTTGTAAGAACATAGCACAGTATTGGTCAAGTGTGAAAGTACTTCATCAATCTACCCACGTCCAAACATGACATGGAGTACCATCGCCACTGACAACAGTTAAGTGATTACAGCTCCTTGTGACCTAAGTAATGACACTCG
This sequence comes from Calpodes ethlius, assembly GCA_018251375.1. NCBI lineage: Eukaryota > Metazoa > Arthropoda > Insecta > Lepidoptera > Hesperiidae > Calpodes > Calpodes ethlius. Next base: position 10,749 of record DWPA01000932.1, read on the forward strand.
AGTTTGTGCGGGCCGACCGTGCCCTCTTACCACGCCTTATCCCCACATGCGTTACGTATAGACAGCCTTGTAGCCCCCTTGGATCTGCCCGGGCTATCGAGCTTAATTTGATTTAATAATAATTTTAAAAAACTAAACATACGCTGTCATACTGCAAAAAACTGTGATGTTAACTATTCATGAGTTTTTTTGTCTGTAGCCAACCATATGTGAAATATCAAATCACATCTGTCATAAATATGCATCGTCATCGGAACTTAAGCAATGAGTCAAATTGGAACTTCGTAGGATAGTTGAAAATAGTTCTAAATCAATTTGCAAGATTTGACCCAGACAAATATATTACTTAAAAAGGTCTTCATATAGGGTTTATGGTGTAATGCTTAGCGACTAGTCAACCTTCAGAAACCGTTTTAGAGAGAGCCTAGGGTCTTGGGTGCGACTTCCGGCCAGGGCAAACATTCATGTGATGTATACAGTCACACATTATAAGTAGTCAAGTTTGTTTTGGACATTGGAAATTTGATAAGGCGACACGGATTGTACTGCGTCGTGTTCCATATACGTTAAGAGACTTGGAAGATAAATCTATAATCCTAGTGATTTGATTTACAAAAAGTACTGAGGAGTCCTTTCGCCATTTCTTCTCCTCCGTGTACCAAGTACCTTTCATAAATTATAGTAGATTGAATAAAAAAACGATCGTATTAGTAATAACCATATGATTAAATAATAGTACATTTGAAATCAGTGTGATAAAGATTATCTGCACCGTGGATACTTTACTGGAAATCTCATCATCTAACTTGCGCGAATTGACCCTTACACCAACGTACATTTAAAACACTATTTCAAAGTTTATGGTTCTGCCTTTATGTGTCACACTTCGCCAAATTGCTAAGTAATTTCATAATAGTTTTACGATTTGTTATTGTTGACTTCAATAGACGGTTACGTGTGTGACCTTCGGCCGATCGTCACAACGCAGTCGATAACGATTAGTTGCACTCCGACTGACAAATCTTACCGAGATATTGCACGTGCCTTGATATGCATTAAACATTACCATTATTATTACGGATTTTATTGTTTATTTTAATCGAAGTATTGAGCCGATTTATTGCAACAAATATAATACATATGGACAAATGGGGATTTAGAAAAGCGACTTCAAATTTATAGGTTTATTTTAGGCCGTATAAGAACAGAATATTGGCCTCTACACAAAAAATAAATAACAAAATCTTAACGTTTAAACATTTGGAAGTTATTTAGACATGTTCCGTGATGGAGCACTAATATTGAATGATCTCAGAAACTACACTCATAAAATTTAATGCTTATTAAATTTTATGTACGAAAAACAGATTGCATGGATTTGCTAACAGCTGTAAAGTTATGAGGAATTGGTAATTAATTTAGTTTGCTTCAATTTACAAACGATCTATAGCATGAAACTGATCTTTCTTCAAAAAATAAATTAGAACCTGATATATAATATCATCGAGAATCTGCTCGTGTGGACTCGTGAATGAGTTCTCAATAGTCACGAAAAGGTTATCAAGATGATCTTAAAGGTTATCTATGCAGATACGTGCTGTTATCAGGGTCATTGGCAATCCAGATATCGTACAATCTTAAATAAGCCACAATCCACTTTTTTTTCAACCGCGACAAATAAATCACAACCAACATCCCTTACAGCTGGCAAGGGATGTACCTACACGTATAATTACGCACATAACACCTGCGTTACATTACAGAACCATTACATTTCTCGCTACGTTTGAATATGTAAATATTATAAGGAGCAACCTCGTCCGCAGTTCGATCACGTACTTGACGTTCTTAAGCGCGCTCCGAGACAGACCTGCAGTGATTGGTTTGCGCTCACATAACTCGACATCATATTAAACTGATTTTATCTGACAATACTAGAAAATATTATAAAGATGGATAATGTGATACCAAAATAGAAGATTTAAATAGATTTTTATTTGCAAACTGAAATAATCTATACTAATATTATAAATGCGAATGTGTTTTTGTTGGCTTGTCCTTCTTTCACGGCGCAACGGAATGTCGTTATAATACGATTTTGGATCTGGAAATAGTTGAGAGGATGAAATAACATATAATTTCTGTGAGAAGATCTATTAAGATGTATATTTTAGACAAATTAAAGTCTTTAACAAAGTACTGTCTAGCAAACAATGATAAAAAGGATTCGATAATCTTTTTATTTCTGTTCTTTTTACCTTGCGGGCGAAGCTGTGGGTAACACCTAGTTCTAAATATAATAATAATAATTGATAATATAATGATAATTACAGTACATACCACTTAACACATATTGTAGTACATTTGTAAACACGGAAAGAGATTCAAACTTGTTTTGCGTTATAAATAAAAGCATTCTTCGACCACAAAGCCGTAAGCATCACTCGGCGCATTTTCTCGGTCGCTTCCATTTCCCCCGAACGCTTTAAATTGTGCTCTGAAAGCTCTTTTGGCCCATTCGAGTTGAGGTCGGCTTTGACTTTGACTTTAGAACAATGATCGCGATAAAAGTTTGTAAAACAACTTGGCGCGAAATTAATGCTAAATAAATATAAGAATATTTACATGTTAAATAAAACACGTAAAAAATATGGAAAAATCATTATTTTCTATCAACATTGCACATTAGAATGTTTTTGTCTATTCAAACAAAAATATCAATTAATATAAAATTAAAAAGGTTCTCGGAAAACATGAAAATTAAATAAAACGCCTAAAACAAAACCATTATTTGATAACCGAAAGAAATCGAACATATATGTACCATACTTTCTTGATAAGTTCCTCATACAAGAAATAAGGTTCCAATCTACTGCGAGTCATCGGAAGAAATGTTGGCCTCGATCGCAGAACTTACTCTATGATACACAAAGACCAGTTCAGAGCGGTAGTGGCCATTAGACAATTAAGTGTCAAAGAAGTAACAAACAAAACTGTATTAGGAGCGGCGTTAGAATAACTTCCTAGCGAGCGATTCGCGCTATGTAATGAGATGCGAGCCATGTTTGCAGTCGGAATGCACCACAAGTGCAACGAGTGCCATATACAGCGGTGGGCACTTTGTTTACTGCGCCGTACGGGAAGTGCGGACGGATTGCCACCGAGGTTTAGTATTTATAGCCGTAGCCCAGTTGATAGCGCTACTGTTGGTGAAGGGTTCCGGGTTCTGTGTCCATTGGTATAAGTTATTTAGATAGCGATAAATTCACAACATGATAGCGTATCAGGTTGTGAGTTTTGAGGTGGTGCAACTGGCATTTGTTGTTATGCGTACGTACAGCCCTTTCTACTGGCCCATTAAAGGCAGCTGATTCCTCTTTTACGATGAGAGAACTTCGAGCTAACCTATCGACACTCAAGTGTTGACTCATGAAACCTTTTGCAATCAAAACAATCGCGATTATGTTAATGTTTTTTGCGGTACTGATGCGCTTATGAAATTCTGGTACCGGCAGCCACCAAGTTAGACATTCCACCTGCATACCTGTTACAACTATTACTAATTTGATACGCGTTATCAACCAGCTGTCCAAGCAACTACACGTTGTATTATTACACCAATACCCATCCCACTCTTCTAGGAACCATTGAGGGACAACCGTCGAACAGTCCGTCCAGTTAAAGGGAAGTCGATCTAATTGGGACTAATTTAGCGAACCAAGCTATTCAATTCAACTAAATTGGTCCGCATCGATGTATGTAAACGTCTAAAGTTAATAGTAGTTAAACTACTTCGTAACTTCCGTATAATTGATTTAAAACTTTCAAAACATTTCCCTTTAATAATGTGAAAGCATTTACAGAGGGCGACCTTGACCCATTTCAATCCGTGAGGACACAAGTGCAGCTGTGGAATCGTTCAAGGTTGTGATGGTTAATTTTCCACACATTTCTTATGCACATGCGTGGTAGGCAAGAGTAAATTTTACAGTTTGGGTGCAGCAGTTTCACCAGAAGACCACTTGTTTAAACAATTTTTTTGCTGACCGTACACGTATAAATACGACAAACAAATCTTTGTTTTGTGTTGAAATATTTATCATATGTAACATTTTTGCGTGCTCCGCGTGGAATGCCTCCGAAAAATAAATAAACGATAAAATTACAATATTTTTTTCTTGCAAACTGTATAGCACGATATTCGCGAACATAAACCAAGTGAACAGGGTCACAGACGTTCCAGGGTCAGGGTTCTATATTTGAATGATGGAACACATGTAAGTGTCAACTGGGGACATGCCCCTACACTGTAGGTCGCTGTAAACCTACGCCATTTTGTTCAAGAGCTAAGAATGTAATATTTTGCTAACATTGGCCGCTTATTTCAGGAGACGTAAATTAACTCAGAAATCTTAGTTTAACTGTAAAACCTAGGCGGCAGTCGATTTTTGATTGATCACGTATATATGTCAGCCGCGATGGACACTTTAGGCAGAGTGGGGGGTCACCGTGTGACGTGTAATGCAGTGACGACGGTGGTTAAAAAAATACTTCCGTTTTCTGTCTACCCTTTTAAATGGTGACTATAGAGGGATTGTTAAAAAAAATATTGACGGGGGAATGGCGTTCGTTTAAGAGGCATTTTGAATCATGACGAGTTATAGACGTTTTTGGAAGCAGCATTTTTTTTTTGTTGTAGGAGTTCGTAATCGGCCAAAATATAACTCAAACTTTTTTTTTTTTCACCGAACGATATAATGTTCTTTCTAATAAATAATAAGACAGATCATGCTCCTAGATCTTCTGATTTAGGCTGCGCGCTGTGAGTCAATAAGTCCAACAATTATTCATGCAATCAATCAGTCAGTCAGTTTGTGTATAAATTCACTAAATAGAAAGCTAATAAGTATATCTATGTATATATTTAGTTATTGTACATCCCGCACTGAATGATGCAGAAGACATACAACTAACATCACTCAAGCAACGACCCAAATCAGGTTGATCATAAAATCAGTTATCATAACACCTTATTACACTAATGTTGACACACACAAAAAAAAACGATATTTTACTTCGATTAACTCTCCTTTAAATTGTACGAGATTACAAAACCGGCCACTACATCACAACATCTGTTTGTCATATCGTTGGTATGAATGTTGTCATAGCAATGATTAATGATTACGGTAAAATGATTTGCACTTAAAACGTTGAGCTTTACAAACATCGTATTTTAATTTTTTTAGCTTACAAATTCGTTTATAAGTATGAATATTCGAAGACAAATGCTAATAAAATTAACTGACGTTAAAACTCAAGGAGGAAACAATAAACAAAACATTAATTAATAGTTTAAATAAATAAAAACACGCTTTTATTATCCAAAAATTTAGTAACTGTGCTGTTCATTAAGTAATTCCCTCGTCTGGAGCCAACCTTAAGTGCAGTATCAGGTCATACTTATCATAAACTTACAATGACATCGGACTAATGCAGGATGTCAAATTTCTTACATAAGACGAGAGGATGTCATTCTAATTCAGCTTACAACATTCGACCAAACTAACAAACGTTGGAAATCAAATAAAAGCTTCAATCGAATAGCATACCCATTCTGGTTTTACAATACTCGTACACTGGAGCTTGGCGCTCAAATAAAAGATGACATCGATGATGAAGAAAGGATTTATGACACTTTGCCTTAAACAAATATCATCTGATTCAATTCTTGGCAAGAACAAAGAGAGAAGTGGTATGTACACCATTAGAAAAGTTCAAGTCGTAATGTTAGAAAAACGCGGGTAATATACAAACGCAATAAAAACTACCGACGTTGTCGAGAACGCCTGTACAGAACTAAAATGCAAATTAACGTGAATCGAGATACTGTCAGGCGCAAACACTGGTATAAATTTGAGTTTGATCGAATATACTCTCACTGTATTTACATATAAGGTTTCAATTGGAATCAATACAAAACAGACATCAGGCCAAGATGCCGTCCTAAGCACCCGTCTTCCCTCGCGGCCTCTCGGCAACACATCTCGTGTCCCCGGCAAACATTCGCTCCACGTTATCAAACACCCATATTGTTTCTAATGCGTAGTATAATCAGACCATTACTAGAATCTCTCTTATCGTCCGAACAAACATTGTTTTCCATATTTGTATGTTACGCGGAAAATTGCTCGTGTCCGACACGGTGCCGGTGAAGTTAGCGTTTCGCGCAGGTATGAGATTTAAAGTAAATTTTAAAGTAAAGTGTACCCGCATACAAGTTTGCTAACCGAACGAGGGGTACTTATTTTGATTCCGAGTTGAAGTAGAAACTTATGACTTTTTTTTCTAGGGTTATGTCCATGTGACATAGAGTAGTATAGAAGTGACGATAAGTTATAATGAAACAAGTCAGTATAATATATAAATATGAGTAATTAGCAATAAATATTTATAAAGTTAAAGACCACCTTACTAACAAAAGGTTGTTATTATCATAAACAAACCAAGGTCTTATTTTATGATTATCTTTATTTGTCATACATCGAAACGTAAGATATAAACACAAATCATAGCTTGGTAGACAAACATTTCATGCACAACAATTTGTGAATATACCCTCTATTTCTCTCTCTCTTTCTCACACACACACACACACACACATCTATACGATTCCTTTCCACGTGGTTATTCATTCACTGTAATTAACAGATGAGCGATGTGGGCACGGGACGTATTTGTACTGGTGGTAGGTGGTAGGCATCACATTAGGCGCGTCAAAGGCCGCGAGACCCATTAGGCATTAGGTAATATTTAAATTTAATTCAATTGCGACACTACCTTTTATCTTCGCAGAGAGAGAATGACACAAGTACGAGAATGATTAGCAACGTTATTGTATTTAAAATAAATTTAAATATTTGCATGTTTATTTATGTACAGTGTGGACTCGGCTCGCTAGTGACCACTGTTTTCAAAGGACATGCATTTACAATCAACCTCATAAAGATTGACAGTGCTATTCTACGATATTACAAAGTTATCGACGTCCTTATAGAGCAATAGGTAACCCGAATGTGTCGAGCGAGGGATTTGTGTTCGGTTCTCGGTTCAAATATTTATGTACGACTAATATAAGCCGTATTTGATGTAGTACTCTTAATTTTATATGAATTTATAACACCACGATGATTGGTCGTTTTTTTATGTACTGTAATGGATCGTTTGTACGTAAATAATTACCTCAAACACCCCTCGATCTCAACTTTAAAATTACTTAAAACCCCCTACTTCACGGTGAATCATAAGGTGTCCGTGAACCCGCTTCAGGCCAGCTGTACAACCCCCACACAGCCAAGCTACATTCAGTCCAAGAAATATTCACTTAGCAACATAAACCTTAATCCGTTTTTCTCGTCACTGTGTTTTTGCGACTGACGTTAACGTTAATATCTACCTACCTACTGATAAAAATATACAAACATTCAGTAATTATCATCAGATCATATATCACAGCGTAAACATGATACACGAATTTTAAGATAGTTTTCATTCAAATATAAAACTTGAGATGATGTACACATTCTGTCTTGGAATTGGGATCAAATCTCCATTTAGAATTAGAGGAGTCAAGGTGATAGGTCTTGGTTAATGGCTAGTAAATACTTTAGGTATATATGGAGACATGGAGAAGTTATGTGTGCTACTTGCATATATATTTCTTCTTGGTTCAAAAATATGTCATTAAAGAAAATTTTGTTCCTTATTCGACAATTTTTTTTGTTAAATACAACTTGCAATACTTTGCAATCCCTTTAAATGTAGCATAACCAAAGCGGTTTCAGTATATATCATAATATTGAAACACTTAAGAATTTCCTTTAACAGTTAAAAACCCGGAATTTTCGTCTTAAAGAAATAACAGACAAAAATTATTTCATTCCACCCTCTAATAGCCGAATGAACAACTTTTATAAGTACACGTCGTGATAATGCTCACGCGAGCTCACGATAGATCACCACCAAACCTTAAGAGCAAAGACACCTCCATACCATGACACCTTCGCACTGCACAAGAGCAGCAGTTCACTGCACTCAACACTTGCCAAACTGACACTTACACCCGATACAGTGCATGTAACGCGATTTCTAATTCCTCACTTTGTGTATCTCGCGTCTCGACTTCACGCCGGTGTAACTTGTGAATTAACTAACTCACGTTTGTGAGCAAATTCCCACACAGCCGGCGACACGTTAGCCGCGCGTGGCGTTCGGACCGTAACTGATCATTTAACCGCTGTGCTAGGTGGGAGTGAGCGATTAGGGCACATGCTCCAGCGATGGCCAGTTAACGAGATTAATCGCTGCATATTCAAATATTTCACCATGGTATAAGGATATCTGGTGAACGTCAAGCGAGGAATGCCGTCCCGGTTTTGTAGTCAGAGAGTGATGCCAGGAGCCCGATCAATTCTTGGACGCAAGCCTACTTCTAGCTCGTTAAAACAATGGGCCATGGTCCCTCCCACGGAATGTTCAATCAGGTTAATCCTATAATACCTACTTATGCAAAAACTAAAAATTTCATATCTACCTAACTTATATTCTGTTGACGGCATTTTAACAGATATGTTACTCACTGTCTCACTTTCTTACCGCCTGGCGATGTATTTGATATTTCAAGCTCCAGGATGTTTTCAAAGTCTACGGACTAAAGATCACAATGTATAAGTCCATTTGCTCCTTCCATATTAACATACAAGAATCGAAATCCTACCTCAAAATGTGCGAGTGACAGCAGAAGACGTAAAAATTACCCAATAAAATTTTGTTTCATATATTCCTCACCGTTAAAAATACTTGCATTGTCTAACACTATAATCCGTCAAGTATCTATGTAAGCTCATCGCTCACCGCCAGCTGTACAACAATATCGGCAAGAGGAGGGTAATGCCGGTAATGTGTTATTCAAATCGACGGATGTCGACCACACGACCTCCTGCCGTTTATGACTTCTTGTTTTTACATTTTAACACCGATGTACGTGTACTGTGCGGTATTGTACTACTCTTCTGATTGTCTGTTCCACATACTCCCATTATAATTTTAAATGACATTACGTCGTAAAGAAGTGGAGAACTCACAAGACGTGATAGTAAGGTTTTGGCTTAACCGGCTATTTGCTATTCTCATAGACATCGTCGGTACAATTTTTTAATGTATTTTGGCAACGGGGTTGAACAATAAATTCTCACGACTTTTAAACATTCATTGTGCATATCAATGACGTATTTGAATACTTATACGTATATACTGTCGTCAGTGTACAATATTCTATCAATAATTATTATCTCATCAGATGCCTAGCAACTGTCAGTGTTTGTTATTATTTTACGTACTAAATCATCTATATTATAAATACATCGATTACTGAAAACCCCGATAGCGTGCGAACCTTTCATCCTACTATGATACCAACGGACAATTCCGAAAATTACCAAACGCTATATATTACATAACTTAGCGATAAATATCACATAATAAGTCACTTCAAAACAAACAGATTAAATATCTGAATGAACTCAATGTTGATGCAAACATTACGTAACACTTGCGAAATTACGATTGTTGACTTCACTCCTAAATCCTTTTATACTCGGAACTATAAGGTCATTGAGGACATCAATTCACTAATAGGTTAGCGTAATAATAAGACGAATCTAGTTGAAGGACAGTCTACCATGGCCTACTGGAGTGAGGTTGTTTTTATAAAGATAGATAATTGTTGCAAATGTACCTCTAGCAATCGTTATCCTCATCACAAACCATAACTGTCCCACTGTTGGGCTCGGGTCTCCTCTCACAATGTGAGGAGTACAAGCCATAGTCCACCACGCTGGCCAAATGCGTATTAGTAGATTACACACTCTCGGGTGTACAAGTTTCCTCACTATGTTATGCTTCACCGAAGCACGTGATAATTAACTTTGTAAAGCTCACAAACTTTATTTTTTGAAAATTAGAAGTACGTGCAGGATTCGAATTCGAGCTCTCATGTTCGGGGAACCAACGTTCGAACGACTAAGCTGTCACTGTTTTTTTCCCTCTATCAATACTGCTGCAATATTCATAATACATGCTATGTATATTGTTTGAAATAAAGCCATTATTATTATTTTTTAACTAAAGAACCCGGCACATTTCGCTAGGAAAAAAAAGATTGTCTATTGAAGTCTGTACTTTACAGCGCCGCCTGGTGGCAAGTTACATCAA
>DWPA01000933.1:0-20988 GCA_018251375.1 Calpodes ethlius
TATGTAAAATGTTCGCTTCATCTGCCAATAATTGACATACAAAATCATAAAATATAGATCTATTATTTTATTTATAATATAATGTTATTCACTATTAAGACACAATGTATTGCAATATATTACTTTATCTTATCTTTTGTGATATTATTAAATAGTTGAATATAAATAAAGTCCACGAGTGCGGATATAATGTAGTTCTGAGAGGAATTTGTACTTCTTTTTCAACTTATTTAGGGTACCTATGATTTTTAAAACATGTTCTCTTACCATCCTTCACTATGGAATCTATGTATGAAGTTTCATGGTTCTTGGCTCATTTTGGCTAGTATGCTGTATGCCAGACAGAGGCTTGGACTTCTATTAAGAAGAATGATATAAGGCTTCTGTTATTGCTGGTTGATACATTGTATTTACTTAGTTTAAGTTTGATTGGTATAATAATAGTTTAAAAACTATAAATATATTTTAGTAGCGTAAAAGTAAATTAGTTTGGTTTTAACTTGGACGAAGTAATTAGATAGAACTGTGTTTAAATCTTCTGCGACATTTATAATTTATTTATTTAAAATATAACAACCTCAAACGAACATAACAAGTAAAATGTAATGCATTAGCATAAATACAATCCGAAGTAATGTACACAATATACACATCTTCATAAATCTACACAAATTGGGCATCAATACGGAGCTGGGAGTTTTCGTGTTTACAAAAAGATAAAAAAGTAACTTTCCCCGTGAATGAATAACATTCAATTTATAGATACAAGTAAGAAACAACCTTATCTATATTTAAAACTCATAAACTAACTTCAGCTAAATATCTTTCAATCACATTATCAAAATCATCACGGCGGCATTATCTCATCCAACGCTCGCTTACTTCGAGCTGTATTTAAATGCGCGCCGAATGAAAAAGCAGTGCATTACTCCTCATTGTTACGTACAGAGGGGTCAGGGACAAAAGGCAACCTGCTGGGCCTATTGTACGCCAAGTCGGCACTTTGCGAGTCAATATTTTGGGCGACTTTTACTCTTCTTTTCAAGCTTTTGCGACGTAAGCAACAACTGCGACGCTAGCGCCGCGCCGCGCCGTGCCGTTTCATTGACGACGCTTTTGTTTTTTTCGCTTTGAATATGGAATTGAATCGCAAATTGGATGGATGCTTGTTTTACGGTGCTGCTGTCGCTCCGTGCGAGGTGTTTGTCTCGGCTAAGTAGGCTGTAGGGCAATGCCATTAGTCTTATGTCTTGTTTTGTACGTTAATGCGTACTTTGTTTTTGTTTATTATCATTTTGGGCGCTTCGGATAAAGGATAAGGAATATGAATATTTTTTTTATTTTTATCTTTTACTTTGTTTTTTATTTTTGTATAGATAAGATTAGATTATATTTACTAATATCACGAGATACCTGCTTAAATAGTTACAAATATGTTTAATTAATTGTATAGAATTGACCTCAAAGAAGATACACACTCCCAGTGTTCTATTTTCATACGCAGTTAATAAAGAAAATATTTACTACAAACATTAAATTCTACACCTCATTAATATTACTTAGCTATAAAAATCCTATTATAACTAAGTACACGTAAATCATTAATGCATTTAATAAATCGCATCAAGCGTCTCAACTGCAGCTTTGTTCGCAAATTTTCTATAAAATCGCATAATTATTTCTCATCGTCATAAAAGGTATAATGGTCACTAAGATCAATAAACATAAAGGCACCACAGAACGCCCCATATGTCAACGAACGCCTTCTGTAAAAAAAAATCTCACCCAAGCGTAAGATGACAACACAATTTCAGTCAACACTTAATTCGTAAGATTCCCACGAGGGAATTCGAATTTAATTGTTGATTTACTATTGTATGCAATCAAAGAAATAGGTCAATACGTGAGCTCATAAATTCTATTGTTTGATTGAGAGGTATAGGCAGTTTATCAATACATTCTCGCATTGTGCGGCGTCGCGGGGCGCGGGTCTCCGAATTAACTCGAGGCTAAGGTGTTCACCTTCACGAGTATTCAACCTAATTCAGAATCGTTTGAGGGTGAAATGATATTCAACCATTCATTAGACGTTCTCATGGGCGTGATGCGAATTGTGGTTGCCGTTATTAAATCAAGACGCACTGGATTTTGAATAGCGTGCAAGTTGTGTGTTCCAATTGTGTTATAATATTGGAATTTATTAATTAATTTGTAGTGCCAATACAGTCGTGTCCATTTCTATATGCGTTAGTAGTTGATTATGTTATTATGTTTAAATGTGCTGAGGAGTTTCTTTAGATGATTCTTCACCTCGAAATCAAAGGCAAATTTTTAAACGGTGTAAGAAGTACAAAAATACTTCCATAAGTGTATTTAAAATAAATTAAATAATAGGGCATCGGTTTAAAAATAATGGTATTCAAGAAAAGAGTGAATATTCTTTTACTAAGTGCGCTCTTTAATAAGGATTGCATCTCCACTTACCATTGCGTGGGATTGTAATGAAACACTAACTTATTATAACTAAAAGAAGTTCTAAACAGTTAAATGATTTTGTTTGAAAGTAACTATAATATACATGTGTGCGTTTATTTTTGTATCGAAGCAACGGCTTATATATTGTCTGTTTACTATAGACTGTTTAGTGGTCAGAGTGTGAGTAATTATTAAATATACATAAAAATTAAGCGTTTCACGGTAAAAAGCTTAAGGATTTAAGAAAATAAATTGGAATAATAATATGTGTACTACGTGAATGCTGCGTAGACATATAGAAAAACATGCGTAATATCTTGTTTATGAAGATATCTCGTGAGTAATATTAGGTATTGATACACATTATAAGGTTGTCCGGAAAGTTCGTGTCGATATTTTAGGACAATTAAAACGCAGCTCTTTCAAATATTGACGAAATGAACGAACCTTAACCAAACTTTTTACAAATATGGCTGAAGCTATATCTTTTAGAATATGTACAGTGTACACATGTCATTTGTTTTTAATAATTAGAAAGCTGTTACGCGCTATCTACCGAAAATCGGCACAAACTTTCCGGACAACCAATTATATACAGTAGATATATTTATTAATGTAGTCACGTGAATCAGTAAGGCCACGAGGACCGACAGCGACTGTCCATACGAAAAAGAAAAAGATTTACAAGATGTTTACGTACTAAGCAAGGACGCGGAGGCGTGACTAAGTGACCTTTCCACCGGTCAAGCGAATGTAAATTGGAAAATGTCCCTTTGTGACAAAAATATTCTTGCTTGTTAAATCTGTAAATATAATAAATAGCTATGATTCTGCCTAAGGAACGTGTCTGAAGTGAAGCGAACGGTACGCGAAGAGACTGACAAATATGCGAAGATACTGTATTTTTAAATGGATATCAAGAAATAAGTTTAAATAAGAATATCAAAACACTTATTGAATTATGTTTGGATTATACAGACCAATTTATCTATGCGTATTTAATTGCATCATCGCTTTATAAATACTCGTAAATTTTAATTATCACAGCCTTGTTATTTATTACAGGTTTGTTATTTATATCCTCTTACAATATAACACGTTAAATTGCCTGGTACGATACTACATACATACGATACATACGCTTATAAATATACATACAATACTACATACATACGATACATACGCTTATAAATATACATACGATACTATATACGCTTCGAGAAAATTAAAAAATGTTCTCAAGTGTGAATATTTTCTTTGTGATGTTAAATCACTTAAGCGAGTGATAATCTAATAGTAATATGAAAAATCTGCAAAAAATATTGGCTTTTTTATGCAAACGGTCCATTTAGCCATCCTTTTCACTAACATTTGGAATATAAATGTTTATAATTGTATTATATGAGCGTTATATAACATATTCTATATACCTATGTCATACCATATATTATATATCTACACCACTTTTCATATCTGTTACACCTAAAGTTTAGGTGGTAGAAAAATACATTAAGTATTAAGCTCGCCAATTGTATCATGAATCGTGAATGAATGCCAATTCTATCGTGGTTAAGAAAATTTTAATAAATAAATATGTTATTTGAAAGCTATCATAATATAGTTTAATCGTAAATAGTCAGACTCAAGTACAAAACAAGATTTTCCACTGGATGTAATGTCGGAATAAAATAAAATGTCGGCAAAAATACTACGAAAGGCTGGCGTAAAATTGATTATTGATTTGTTTTATTACTATATATAGATGTATTGGCGGGGATCGACGGCTACGTGGGGACAGATAAGGAATGAGGTGTGACGAAACGATTATTTCGGTTGTAAAATTATGATGAAGTGACGGAGAAATCGCGCGTCTCTAGTGCAGAGTAGTATTGAGGGTTTGATTCGTAACCTTCAATAATGCTTAGTTGTTATAAATGTAATAAAATATTGTAGCTACTCTACGTCTATTCATAGAAGATCATAAAGAAAAAATAGAGGAGTCATTTTTTACTTTTTTATTGTCTATATGTTTGCATATTCGTTACGCATATTCTATTGGACAAAATACTACTGGTTTTTTTTAATCCGTAATAACTTTCAGTTATAATAATAAAAAGGAATAAATTCCAATAAATAATATTATATGACACTTAAGTTTCACGTCTCAAAGCTAAACTATTCATGAAAAGTAACCATTATAATTCATAACCTTAAAATATTTAGTAACAATAAGTAAAGTCAAACGTACTCAACCATTGTCAAAGTAGAGATCAAGTTTTAAAAAGAATCAGAAAAATATGCACCAATAATGAAGTGAAAACATACGTAGGGTCAATACAATTACGCGGCCTAATCTTTGAAAGTCGTCCAACTGGCAAAAGTCGATTGTATTTACTCTGTGAACCACTCGAGCCGTCGATAATAATTTTATTTTAATGACAATAATCGCTATTATTATTATTAAATAGTATAATAGTGTATTATTACGTTCGGCACGGGGATGAACGCTCGAATGAACTAGAATGACAAGTTCACAACGGATTTTTATTTTAGTTTTTGTCAACGTTAATATATTCGTTACTTTGTTTGGTGGCGAACGGTTCGACTCGTGCGGCGGTAGTCGAATACTATTACTTCAAATTTAATGGGACATCACTACGTTTAGGTTTTTAAATGGTTTGCTCATTATTAACTGAAATAGTAGAACGATATTTTATAGGAGGATATGCAAATGATAGTAAATTGAAATCATACCTAAAAATTTATGTTTCTTTAGTGGTAATATGTACTTTTTATGTATTATTGTTCATAAAGATGACACAAACAATACTAATACTAAAACAGTATTTTTTTGGCATTTGGTAGGTAACTGACTTAAGGATTATAGATAGATTATTGAGAATGTCCGTTTATAATTAAGAAATTAAATTTAACGGGAAAAAAAATGTAATTTTATAGTATCTTATAACAATCAGTTCTTTTATGTAACGGCTAAGAAAATGACGGATTAAATTCCATTTCAATTATTTTTTCATTTATTACATACCAATGTTTAATAAATGGAATTATGAAAGTATAAATAAATATAAAATCGTACTTCAATACCAATAGCACTCCAAAACATTTCAAAATATTTCTTCGATAAAAGACAAATATTCAAAGACGTACATACATATATATGTACTTCTTAATCGCGTATCTAATAAAGTCAATGAAGGTTAAACTAAAACTAGAACCTTCGCTAGTAGCAGCGCCGATATCCGATTACCGTCTAAAATAAATATGTTCCCAACAAGCCGTACCGACAACCTACACCGCACTTGTGGCCGTAATCGTTCCTATAATTACTGACAACTGACACTAATAATCACCAAATCAAATCTCGCGTCTCGCAAAAAAACCTCATAAATATTCAAAAGATCTCGATAGTGCTGTTATTACATTTAATGCCCTCCTCGAACAACAAAAACTCAACAAGGACATCGTTTAAATACACAAAGCGACTGCAGTGTGGACGCCGCATAAAATTATAATAAATATCAGTAGAGCGAGACGGATCGTCTGCGAGAGGGAGATGGTTGCGGTCATCTGTTAAATCGCTTATACACGATCCGTACGAGAAAATACGATCCGTTTACTTACTGTTGCTTGAAATTGTATGTAGATATTTTTAGGTTATGGTAACCGTTATAAGTTCCATTTTCAAATTTAGAACGTTCTAAATTCAATGAGAGTTCATTGTTCGATGTCCGTTATGTTGCATCTCGCTCACGCTGAAATACCTACTGCAATCTTATGGCCCTTTTCAATTTTCTATCTACATCTCAAGTCAGTTGTCTAACAATTGTAAAGACGTCACAACATTGTAGTGTTAATTATTATTACTTCACCTACTTATGCAGAGATTACGGATAGATGGATTATTGCAAACGAATTCACGATAAGCTGACGTGAAAATCTAAACCACTATTATTACAACAGACATAAAACAATAACTATAAGACAATATCGAATCAAATATCGTAAACAATATTATACTCGTTTCAATAGGTACCTACCATTTTTTTTTATCGAATGGAACGCAGTGCGTATACTCTCTAATGTTGCTTTATGCAGTGTTACCATCCGATGCCGACGGTGACAATGCACTGACATGTCATTTGGACGGCTGGGGCCATTGAGGGTAGTCGGTAATAAGTCATAACTCATGTAAACCGGGGGTACTCGTAATGACTATGAATTCTGATTTAGATCGAAACCTATTATTTGCGGATGGGTGAGGATTTCGCACTGTCAATTCTTTCTTTGGGGAGTGCCTCGACTGTGTCATCTGTGAAATTATTGTGAAATGGCTTTAAATTTACTAAACATTACGATTCGAGTCGGTGGGGTGTACCTACTTATCGTTTATTTATCGATTACTAGAAATACGGTCTACAGAAATTCAACTCTGATTCAATTTGTCAAATGGGAAACTTTACATTATCATTTTCAATTTTTTTTTATTCGTACTAAATGTTAAATATAAAATTAAGTTTTCCTTATTTCTTAGACATGTCAATTTTATCTTAATCAAATTACATACTCCAACGTTTTTGCAATATTCTTAAAAAAGGCTTCAAAGGTATATTAATTGGTAAACGTATTGGTTGGTCATCTATATTTATTTAATTTTTTTATGAAAAGTTTCATAATATAGTACAATATAATAAGCGTTTGTATTACTTAATTATATGGTACAGTCCGATATCATTTATAAATTACACGTAATTTACAAGAAATAATAGTTTTAGATAACTAGAAACTATATGTATTAAATGTGATTATTAAGACTGGTAATACAGAAAAACAATATGTACCAATTTATTTTATTACTTTTCGTAAATGTCAGGAATTTACTCGCAACATTTTTTAATTTAAATTTGTTTTTTTTTTATAATAACGCTTTCTACCAGTCCGAAGAACTACGTTATTTAAGTCATTTGTTATTTGAGTTTGTAGTCAGTGATCTAGAACGACTTTATCCTAACTCATTTCTTGTCAATGAGGAAATGCATACTTATCTCATGGTTATAAATAAATATGGATACCAAACTAAGAATAATAAATAACTAATTTAAGATCCTTTACTACTTTTAAATTCTAAGACAAAATGAATACTTGTACTTTATTCTTGTCAAGCAAATGACTTAAATCAGCTTGTAAGGAAAATTATGATTGTTAAAAGTAATTGTTTAAATCAAGAAAGGACCAAAACAGTTTCTCGGCTTATTCTCCACTCTCACCACTATCTCTGTGTGAAGCTGTAAAGACAGACAGAACCAACAACTTTTCATTCAAAAAGAAAATAAACCAAGATAAAGGTATGAAAAGAAAAGTATTTAAAGAAGAGCAAAATAATCGTAAACCATTGGATTAAGTTCTAAAATTACACAAAGAAAAGAAATGTGAGTAAAATAGATTTAATAATCAAAACAAACTTCATCACTGTATTTACTAAAACTCACAAACAAGATAGATATAAACGGATTAGAGCAACTCTAAGCTCTACATATTAATGTATTATAACTAAACATGCCGGCAAACGGCATGCTAAACAATCCATTAGCCAATCTGGATTAGTGCTCATCCCGTCAATACTCTACATTTATGTAGAGTAGGATTATCGACATACCGACGATGTTTAGAATACGTCGAGTAAGCTCGTAGCGATTGGCTCTACCTAAGCTGCGAAGCTTTGAATGGTAAATGGTTTGTCTAACGATGATTTGATTCGTCTCTACTTGTACCTTATGTAAAGTTAGTTTGAATTTCTTGATAGACAACTACTAGGCATGATACTTAGTCATGGTGTTTTGATATTAACATGAAATGTCTTATATTTAAGGTGTAATTTAATAGCATAGAGTACACCCTAGGATGTAACATTAGTATAGATAACACACTCGAACTGAATCACTAACTAAACGATTACTAATACTTACTAACAAGACAACTTTACCTAACAATCCTAACGTCAACAGTCCTCTTCCTGACGTCAAAAGTCCTCTTACTAACAGAACTTAAAAATTACAGTCCCTCTTACAGTCTTATTCAAAATCTCTTATAGATGTCCACGGGCGACAGATGGCGGCACTGCAGGTTTGTTCTACGCTTATCCCATAAAAAATAGCATCCGATATCGCACAACTAGGTAGTCTAAAACGATTAATGAATGGTGTTCCAACCATTTCATGATCAAACCCACACTAGCATTAATCATGCATCGCTGTAAGCCTCTCGAACACATGTACAAAACCGTAATAAGCCTATATTGCTGTGCGTTTTGCGGTCGCAACGCTGCGGGAAAGCCTTTTGAGTACGTAAATGATTTGAAAACGGGATTTAGGTACAGTTGTAATTAAAAATGTTTCAATCGACCATTTGGAGTGTGGGATTCGATTTCGTTGTAAGTTAGGGTGATAATGACATTATTAATACTTGACTATTGAAACTAATATTATAAATGCGAAAGTGTTTGTTTGTTTGTCCATTCATGGCGTAACGGAGAGGTGTTGTGGTATAATTTTTGGTTTGGAGATAGTTGGGACAATGAAGAATACTATAGATTACATCTCATTCCTGTGAGATGAGCCCTTACAATGTATATTTGCATCAAGGAAGTGTTTAACAACAAAGTGTTGCTCAGCAACCAGTCATAGAGAGGAATCAACAACATTTTTATTGCTGTTGTTTTAAACACGCGGGCGTAGCCGCAGGCAATATCTAGTTACTAATATAATAAATTGCCTTTAATTCAAATCTGCACAGGTACACCATTATCACTTACCTCGGTGAAAACATTGTGAGGGAACCTGCTCATCTGAGCTGTCCACTATTAAGTCTGTTAATTTGCTATTGACCATCGTGATATACTATAGCTTGTAGTCCACATATTTTAAAAGGAGACCTGAGCCCAACAGTGGGATAGTTATATGTTGCGAAGATAATTACATTTATTAACACTTCGAAAAGATGTAGAAATCATTAGGTAATAAAACACGTAAAAATATGTCTAGTAAATAAACATATAACCAGACGGACATTCGTAATATCTCAACCACATATTCACGTACAATTTTGTATTTCTATCACACGTGCAAAGTGGATTAAAATAAAAACTGCGTAAAATGTACAGCATATGTCGCCGTTCGAATACGCGAGGGACGCACCCTTGTACCTACCCTTAAATAAGATTTCATAAATGAATGCTGTTCTTTAAACGAATGTGCAAATTGCAACGGAAAACTTGCGTATTTAAACATGCGATTTACGACATGTTTGCGTCGTGTTTTAGGGAAATATTTAAGGTTCTTTTAAGCTTCATATGTCACTTGGTAGAATAGGACCCAGTTTGTATGTTATGATATTTTTTCGTAATTTACCTACAAGAATTTACAGTATGTGTAGATAATAAACAGAACGTTGCTGGTTTACAAAGTTAGATACAATTATGTTAAGATTAATTAAAAACTTAATTATACGAAACTTAAATTTATAGAAATCTGAGGATGTACGTGTATATTTCACGATGTTTAATAATGTTATATCATAAATGTATTTGATTTCTTTATGGCCCTACCATATCTGCGTTTACGTGTGGATTTCTATATAAATTATTAGTTAATTTGTGACAATTAACGCGTTAATTAGCGCGCTAAACTTTTGGTCATCATCAACACCTCTATAGTGCTATTACAACGCGATAATTTAAAAGCCTCAGAAGTGGTAGAGACTTTATATTACAACGCCGCACCGAGAATCATTCTTTAACCGAAGCACAAAATTTAATCTAGGAATTTAATTGACACTAAGCCCTCCACAAGTAGTCCGCAACAACAACTGACGTCACAACATCACAAGACAATACCCAAATTAAATTCTGTAAGACGTTGTTTATCAAAGAGCTGTAAGTTGTTATATAGTAGGTAGTTCGTTTGATGTGCACTCGCCCGTGAGCGGCTGGAAGCGGCCCGGAGACCGGAATGCCTTGCGGAGTCCGCGGGATTGCCTTCGACTACACTTTAAACAAATTTCAGCTAACTAGTTGCAGTCTGTGGCGTTGCGTTGATGGTAACTGCTTTATTACTATGAAGTCTGCTTAGTTAGTCACGATCGTCGAATTTAATGATTTCATAATATTTAGGTTATAACTAAAATATTTTTAAAGTGAAAATTGTATATTTATGTTTTACGGAACAGATGAGAAAAACATTTTTAAGAAAAATTAATGAAATGCTGTATTTTTCGATGAAACTGAGGTATTACGCGATCTAGTCCAAACTAATTTATGAATTAATAAAAGTTCATCAAATTCCAGGATAACAAATAATATTCATGACGAAAGTATTTTTAGAAACTTCACGAAATTTCCCAGTACATTCAGGCTTTACTAAAGCATCATTTACACATTAATGAAGCTTCAAATAAAACAATTTTGTCCAGTAAGAGTGGTACTAGTAGATAACAATAAAAACAAGATTTTATAGTGCAAAAATATTAATAATTGTACTGTACACCGTGAACGTATTTTGTAATTTGGACTCAATAAGTGTTATATCAGATCATACTTGTTATAAAGATGCATTGTAATCAGTACTAAAGCCATGTCAAATTTCAACTTCATAGGATTAGAGGCGATACTTCTACCTCAGTTTGCAAGATTAGTCATAAACAAACATACTAACATAACAATCTAACAAACATTCATACGTGTACGAACTAATAAATGCTTTTCTTTTTTTCTTTCTTTTTCTTGTTATTTTACATACATACATACATTCATTAAGTAAGCGAATGAGATAACATCTAACGTAACAAGGTAAAACAACTGATATTAATAAATACAGATTAATATTTGCAATTAAATACGTAGCTTGCGTGTTACAAATGTTAATTGTATACTAAAAAAATAACTAAGTAATTGGATAAACTTTAATATTTCAGTACCTTTTAAAACATTAACTAACTCAGACTATCTTGTAATTCTAGAACTTGCTATATTAATTACAAAATACAGATTATATTTTTGTAATTGTTATTATTATCTATCAAATAAATAATTTTTGTTATTGCAATTGATCTATTTATGACGGGTTCCTTACCTACGTATATGGAAGTAATTGATTATACTTTTAAACTTATTATAAATATTTCATAATCTGTAAAAATTAGACAATACAATATATCATAAAATATAAGTATATAAACATTAAAAGTAACTTAGTAAGTTGCTAGTTACAAAGTTTGTAACCTCCGAAAGTTACAGTACGTCTATTCACTAACAAGAATTTTAGTAGTAACTTCAGATAACGTTTATGTACAATCTTAGCTTAGTAGCTTGTGTGTCTCGTTCTAAGGTAGTCCGACGTCATATCCTAATGAAATTATTCAAAGTTCACATGTTATGGTGAAGAAAACTTGACCATTGACCACTTATTTAAGGGTGGTAGCTTGTTTTGAATAATAAAAAATGGGATGTGCGTCTTGTCTTCGTGTTTTGTTCTTGGTATCCATGAAATATGGAATCCTGGTGTTGCTATGAATGTATAGCGTCATTACTTTTGCTTATTTAGTATTATTACTTATTCATTGTGTGTGAATTATGTATTGAATGCCTTACTGTAGGATGGTAGGTCGTGTGTAGCTCGTTCACTGAGGTCCCGGAGTGATTCTTATGCGTTGAATGGCTGTCCAGGGGGTTTTAGTGTAGAAATCTCATATAACCCGTAATTGAAGGGTTCGGGTATCTTTTGATAAGAAAAGGTCGGCTGTACCCTATGGTTAATTAGTAATGAATATAAATTATTGAATGGCGTCCACGTCTTGGAAAAAGGAGTGTAGGTCGGGCTACCAGATGGACTGACGACCTAGAGAAGACGGCGGGTATTCGCTGGATTCAGACGGCTCAGGACCTAGAGAAGCCTTAGTCCAGCTGTGGACTTTTAAAGGCTGATAGATCGATAGATAGATAGATATAAATCATTAATCTCACAATTTATTAATTAATATCAATGCTTTTATCGTTGTCGACAATTTTAAGCAGATTACAATAATTAAAATTCCGTACGATAAATTCGCATCCTTGTAATTTCAATTAAAATTAATTTGTAATTTTAATTAACATAGCAAATAACTGAATTGTAATTTCAATCATCAAATTGTAAAGTTAATTGTAATTGTGACATGACAAAAGTCCTAATAACTGCATGTACTTTCGCCGACATAAGATACAAGGGTGCAGCGCCAATAAAGCTGTAATTCGACAGAACACCCCAATATGTTAGTACAGTGATTGCGATCATGGCTTATCTTATCAAGTATCTGTCGATGTTATATTGCTTTAGGGTCCTCGGTACGGTACGCAAAACAGGACTAATTTATTGTAAAGTATTTGTAAATGTTATTATATGAATTTATTGTTATATATTTTTTTTCCACTTCGTAGATTTAGTGCTGTGTATCGAGTAGGAATCCCGGGTTCGATTTCCAACCGATGCATCATTGTTGTGATGGTTTTTAGTTCTCAGTTCGTGGGTGTTTGTTATGTATTATTGGTGTATGTCTGTGTTATGTGACTTTAGGAGTCCTAGTGTGATTGTGTGTGCGTTATAATTAGTATACCTAGTAGCAGTTTAATACTTAGTTCCACGGTTTAAGCGAGTTACGCCTAGGATTATTATTCTAGTGTTTACATCTGTACAACCGGTCACAAAATTTTTCGTTTGACTCAACAACATGGTTTTATATTTATACATTAAATTAAACTAATGAAATTAAATTGTAAAATATATTATGGTACAATGATTATATTGTGTCCTCTAATGTTTTTGTTGTCTGTACCAGGATGAGGTTGAACTAAAACCTGGGATTAGCGGTAATGTAAGTCATTCGATTTGATACACTGAACAGACATACATCTTTATTATATTATATATGTAATATACACAATGTAATTAATTGTACATGCATGATATATTTTAATCTAACATTACAATTGTAATGCAATGAGCATTACTCTACTTCAATACTCCATACATACCATACATACAATATACAGACATAGGTATTCAAACTATAATGATTTCATTTTGACTATGGAACTCTAGGAGCACGAATGGACCATCAATTTACGGGGCCCTGGGTTAACACTACTTGGAAGAGTACTTTTTATATTCTCTTGGCAATCCCAAAGTCTGTCTCCATATTTCTAATTCGTCTTACAGTCAATGATCTTCTACACGTGCTAGGGGCCCTTAATTTCCAAGGGGCCCTAGGCTGTAGCCCAAAAAGCCGATACTTAAATGTGCTTTTGGCTTAAAGTGTGGTTTGAAATAACTTATATATACTATTATTGCAAATATATCATTAAGTTAAATAATAATAAATTTAAATGAAAGGTAATCAAAAATAATGAATTTTATTTATTTAATCTTTATAGTAATATCCTAAATTTACTCGTAGATAATTTTTTGTCTATTGGCTTTCTTTGTCATTAAACCTAGAGTGATTAAAAACTTTAAGCTTTAAGCTTTTTAGATTATTGTCGTAATTGTTTTACTTTGTAAATATTTAAGTGAAATAAACATATTATTTCTTTTTTTCTCTCATAAATTATAAAACTTGTTATATAGTAACAAATTCAACCTGCCACTTATTCATTAACTGTTTTATTCCCCGTTAGCAACATGTTTAGAATATAATCACGTTTCATCGTCAATAACTTGGTATTCAAAAGCTTAATGAAACACTTAGTAACGTCGGACATACGAGATATAATAATAAGCCGAAATTAAGCTCCTCGTCCACTCGTCCTCGCGCAGGGCCACAGCTGCGGTAAATTTCGATCCAATGAATAAGTATATAGTTATCCGATTGTATAAAAACAATAAAATCTTATTATGCAGGAGATAATTTTAAGTTTTCTTTACTATAATTAATGTCAATAGCATTTAAAAGTTACTTTTAAAGGTATTTTTCTCTTTCTTATAAAATTATACGATATATCAGAAGAATTTAATGCTAAAAGCATTATCAATCTTAAGGCAATTGAAGGGCAAATAATTAATTTCATTATAAGCATCATGACAATGATAGTAATTAAAAATCTTAAATAAGTTTATAAAATATAATTTATAAACAAAAAAAACCTAGTGTGAGAAACAAAAATCTTGCGTAGGTACTACACGATTGAGTAGTAATAAGGTGCTCCGCGTCCACAACTATTAGGAGTAAAAAAAAAAATAGTTTCTTTTACATTATCGAGTCGATTTTTTACTTATATTATTACAGAACTAACTATCCGTAACTTTCATACCGTTTTCGGAGTTCAGTCAACTTTGAAGTACTTTGTTATAATGTTGTTTACTTCTTATAAGTTGATTCTTGACTAAATTTTCACCTAATAGTGAGGAAGAGCAAGATAGCGAGCGCATTAACTTAGTAAAACTCTATTCTCTATCACTTAATGTATTTTAATATCGAATTAACGCTGAAACTAGAATGTTTTTCTTGTGCTTAGCGGTTTCAGGTGTTATAATAATCTTTAAGAATAACTTTAGATATACATTTTTGTTACTGAATGACGTGTGCTCAACACTAGTTGAGCCACTAGTGAGACACCAGCCCAGAGACCATTGCGTTTGCATTTATTTAATTTTATTAATTTTTGTCCTAACTCTTCATACTCCTGAATACTTTATATATATGAATAAAAACTAATAGAAATCAAAAAAGTTTGATATGCAGATATGAAATAAAAGTAAGGTATCTCGTGGACGAAGCGCTTTATTTAAGGGGGATAATAAAAAAAATTGCATATCGGGCTTAGGTGCACGTGGCGCGGATACTTAACTCGCTTCGCTTCACACCCCCGTCGATACTCGTCATAAATACTGTGCAGTTTACAACGTGTCGCAGATCGATAAGGATTAAAAAAATAGACACTTTCCAAGGGGGATTTATGTAGAGTTTTATAAAATGTTAAGTGTCCAGATTTTATTGGAAAGAAAATGTTAATTGTAAATTTAGAAGAATAACAAATTAAAATAAGATAAATTTCGTAATATAAAAAAAGGTAATAATTTAAAACAGTGTAATATTTAAAGTTAGTTTCCGCAACTGGCTCTTTAATTAGTAACCATAGTAACGTAACTCTTCTAAGGTCAGTTAATGTATCATGTCTCTTACTACAATTATATATTTAATTTTATTTCAATCTATGTAATCTTTCACAAACGATATATGTCGAGAGTTATTGATAAAAAATAGACAGAAAGTGTCATTATCTTTGGTTATTGAAATACGAAATTGATTACTATCTATCGACCTTTGAAGGTCTACTGCTGGATGTCTAATTGTGACAACAT
This sequence comes from Calpodes ethlius, assembly GCA_018251375.1. Lineage (NCBI taxonomy): Eukaryota > Metazoa > Arthropoda > Insecta > Lepidoptera > Hesperiidae > Calpodes > Calpodes ethlius. Next base: position 15,882 of record DWPA01000933.1, read on the forward strand.
ATTGACAACTACTGCTATATAATCCTTAACAGCACAAGCTTATAATGTTTTCATTTCAAAACCACAAATTTAGACCAAACATTTACTCGCCCGGAGTCATGTTTGGTGCTGACAGTCACTCAGACATAATGTTAGTAACATCATTATTTGCCCAATGATTATACACTCAACGTCAATATAAGCTTTAAATCTAACGAATTGTGGTATTAATTTCCCTCCGACACTTCTTACATCAACTCGCCTATAACTTTTGCTATCGAAAACTGTACCAAAAACTCAGATTGTAGAAGCTATTTTTCCTCCGCAGTACATGCAATCTTAGTAAATCTATCGCGAAGGAAAATGTGCTCTGTTTGTAGGCTGTCAAGAGCTGTTTTGGCTTGACGGTCGGAAGATAGGGTAAATTCACTGCACACGGTCACAAGCGCGTCGCGTGCCGGCCACGCGTTGCTTCGATAATCTTCTTTTGCAAAGCCCTTTGTTACAATTTGTGATATGTTCCGAGTGTGCTGTGAGATCCTAGTCTCAGATATGATCCTTAATGATATTTTAAATCAGTCTACTGGACCGCTAGATAACGGATTGGACAGTTGATATTTTCTCCGCTTTCGTAGGCTTAGTAAGCGTGTCAATATATCGCCTGTGTGAATGAAAACTTGGATGGTTGTGATAAATTAATTTTCGATATTTCTTTCTGATATTTTTCAACTTGTGAAAGGAAGTCATTTATAAAATTTTATCGTTCGAAAATTTAATATAAGTTTAGGTTCTGATTAAAATTTGACACACATTTAAGTAGTGAAAAAAGTAAAAAAAAAAGGCTGGTGGTTGTTTTTCATATTAAGAAGACGTTTAACTATCATCATCATCATCATCATCATCTTTATAATATCTTTCACTCCTCTCAGACAAAGAGTTAACCCATATACAAGGTAAATTAACGGCTGTTCGCAATAGTTTATTTATTCAAAATTTCCGAATAAATTGGTGGATACAATTATATATGACTTTTGCAGTTGCATTATCTCACTCACAGAAAGGAATACAGTCCTAATTAGCACTCTATAATCTAGAGATTATAATAAATTAAATTGAATGATCTATAAAAATTTATTATAAAAACAATTCACTAAAAACTTCTAATATGTAACTTAATCCAACGAATCAGTTACAATACACCGCAGTCAAATTAAAACATTTTATTCGGTATTATTATCATAATCTAATCACAGCTTCACACCGACAACTGTCCACGAAAAGAAACACAATTGACGCTAACGTGACAAGAAAATATCGCGATATAATAAAATGTAGTTGTCATCCCCAGCGCGGCGGCGTGGCGCGGAGCGTGCTAAATGCATTAATTTGGCCTGGATTTAGTGGGCCGGAAGTGATTTGCTACGGGAACACACTATAACGGGATATGATCCTGTACCCTGACAATACTGGTGACATTACCCTCCTGTGCTGGCGCCAATTAAAATTGAACTGTAATTCGATGTGCGTTATCACAGAATAGAATGGTGAGAGTATGTAGGGGATAGTTGCAAAGTAACAACGTTGAGTTGTTTATTTTTTTCAGTTAAGGGTCATTGTAGAGGATTTATTTCGGCTTTGTTTTGGTCTTGTTTCTGCTGTTTGAGTTGTTACTTTGATCAGGGCGCAGTAGTCGAAGTCTGTCGATTGTGTAAATGGCTTGACGTGTCGTAACATAATAGTTCTAACAATATTTAACTATTTATACTACATACAGAACCATGTTACAACACAACAAAACTAATATGACTACATAAGTGTATCAATATGTGTGTATTGTGATAAAATTTAAGTTCTTTTGTAATCATGGCCTTAACTATTCAATATATATTTGTAGAAAACCTATGTCATCTTTAGTTAACTATATTTGTTATATCCACGCACTTATTTAGTCGTATAAGGGTATTTTGCCCTTAATGTTATGTATGTTATTTAAATTATATCAATTTAAGTATATATCTAACCTGTACATGTATATTAACCTGTGGTTTTTGACAAATAAATCAGACTACGTGCGCAATTAAATTACAGTACATATTAAACATGCTTTCACCGGTTTAAAGATTGAGGCGAGCACACACCAGATCGATCCCTCGATGTTAATATATTCAACTTTAAGCACCCTCTTAAACAATGTCGGTACGCAAACCCAATATTCGATAAATACGCGTAAGAACACCCTTCACATCTTCGTATACCTGCATCCACCCTTCGCGGTACCCTCGATGATAACTTAAAGACTTTATCCCCTGTACAGGAATTTTTACGGCAACAAAAGCCTTCATATTTTCTTTATTCATGCCGTGTCAAAATCGCCCGTTTCCCCCCTTTAAACGTTGGAAAAAGAGATAGCCGTCCAACTCTTTCGCGCTCATTAGAACCGGGTGTCGCCGTCCCGTTCTACGTTCCCTCCATTTCGGTTTTATGTTTTTCTCGATATTCTTGACGGAGAGTACTTAATGTCGCTCGTTTTTTCTTAAAACCGTCAGCAACAGGGTGATGGCGTAAATTTCTTAATTAATTCATGTTAAGCATTCGGCAAGGGAGTCGCGCGTCGTAAAAGGGTGTTTAAGAATTCGGTCGTTTAAATACGAATTAATGATAATGTTTTTATATTCATGGCGATGTTAGTGTTTTTTTGCAGTTCGGCGATTTAACTGCTTGTAATAAAAGAGTTGATTTTATGTACTTACTGCGAAATCGTAAATATGTTTCGAATAAAATTAGTAGCGGACGTTAATTGTTTTATTGCAAAAGTATTGCTTTATTTTTTATTTTTCAGTATTTTTTGAGTTGGTACCTACTTATAATGACATCAAATACAAATTAAATGTACGTTTTCCCTCAAAGAGATCAGTTCTTTTAAAATACCTTACTATAGAATGTGTTGAGTTATTTTTATAGTAACATCAAGTAACATATTTAAAATCCTGGCTATGTTATTCAGTTAGCGTGTAAATGTTCACAATTTAGTATATTGTCGGGTTCAAAGTTTGGATGCGAATTTCTGTTCTGTTCTATTTCTGTTACTAGATTTATTTTGTGTTACAAAAATGTTTTTTTTTTCATTTGTCTACCACAACTAAGTATTGTTATTATTGTTTATTAGTTAAAAGTAATATTTCTATTGTATATATTTTTAAGTCATAATATTATTTGTTCGAATTTCATTATAAGATTAATTCACCGTAAGCTGGCAATAACTGACTTAATTTAACTACTGCGATTAATATATGCGGTTTATCAAACGACTACTTTAATTAACTAATTAACTCCGAAATAATTTACAATGTACAAGTAAATGGTTTTATTTCTTTCTTTCTTTCTGACTTTAACTAAACGATTGTTATGAACTAAATATAACTGTCTGTTTAACTATTAGTTATTACAGTGAATCACCATAATCACAAAGAAATATTTTCTACGAAGAAATAATTCCTCATCGTATTACAATAAAAGCATCACCCTGTACCACCCGAGGATGTATCGACGTCTAAAGGATGTCCCAGAAGGGGAGGCCCGTATTCAAAAAAGGGAAAAGATGAAGAAAAAAGTTATAACGTCATATTGTTTTGCCACGAAGGGTGGGGGAGGGAGGGGGTTGTATAGTGCTGGGGTAAGATAAGGCGTTATAGCATCTGTATATAGCACTATTGGATCTATAAGTATATCGTTGTGTTTTACGACTCGCCCTTTCGTATTTTCATATTCTTATTTTAAACGTGTCTCAGAGTAACGTGCTGTTTTATAACGGTTTTTTATTTAAAAATCGAACGCTTCTTTAAATTTTTTGTAACATTTTGTTTTAGGGCGTATATTAGCTTGGTTTAGGTGTTGGGTCATAATTACCCATGTGCAAAAGTGACCACTACTGATTAACCCTTTATTTGTTATTCATTATTTACTTAAAACATATAAGAAGTTTGGACATAGACTCAGAAGATTTGACTGAGCAATCTGTCACTAATTAGTAGACAGTGTAACATTGAATATGATAGTTTTTACAAATTCTATGATAAAAAATAAAGCACTTACGCTAGGTATATTATCCGATGTGCAGACTCCTTCACTCAACAGGCGGTCCCTGATCTCCCAGGCGAAGATCGACGGGCATTCGCGCTTGTATTGCGCAATCTTGCTGACCACTTCCGCTGTCGCCACTCTCGGTTTTGACCCGCCGATCGCTCGGGGTCTTATTGACCCCGTCTCGTAATACCTGGACAGATAAGTTCAGTGTTATTTTTTTGGAGTTTATATATATTTAATTATGTGTATTTGTAGGTATATATTATAGTGTTGACATAGTGGTTTCAAAATCGTTGTTTTGCGCGGATGATTCACGTATAAATATTCAGAACCTGCAATTATAATTTCTCAAGATTGTGTGATTATTATAATTTGTCTCAGAAGAAAGGAAACTATGACAGGTGTACGTATTGCTGGATAGCTACTTCATACATTATTAACAGTTCTATAGACAGCACTATAATATTTCCTTGTGATATTTTCCTTTAAAAATTATATTCATAACTAATTTCAAATACAATTAGTATTTAGAAAAGGTATAATAACTTTCACCGAAGTCTCGACTACGTAAAATTCACAGTATGAAAAGTGCCAATGTATTTTTTATTTGGTAGCCAATAATGAACTATTGATATTATTATTTTTATCTTAAGACGTCTACTGGGCGCCATATTGAATTTAGTGTGACGTCATACGCCTATAAATAACCAACGAAAGAAAAAGAAACTTCTAACGATACGTCATTTATAAAATTAAGATAAGTACAAATGAAATGGCGATCTCTCGTGTCGGAGGCCAAGACCCTCTTTGGGTCGCTGAGCCAACGCAGTAAGTAAGTAAGTAAGTAAGATAAGTACATAAGTACTGAAGTTCTGTTGGTTTCCAGTTGTGATTCGTGCGAGAGACCACATAGAGGGAGATATGATTCTTTATGTAAATAAATAAAATAATAAACGCTAACACACTCGTACCCCCGCAGTAGTATTAACTGTGTCGCGGGCGGCATGGACAACACAAATAACACGTCACTAACACCCATGACCCG
>DWPA01000934.1:0-20982 GCA_018251375.1 Calpodes ethlius
AGGTTGCCCAGGAACAGCTGCTGCGCGTCCGAGTAGCGGCGCGCGCCGCCCGCAGCCCCTCCCCCCGCGCCGCCGCCCGCGACGCCCCCGGCCGCGCCGCTCTCCGCCGGGGGACCGCACGCTGCAGACACGACGTAAGATATGTATAAAATTACCATATTTATTTAGTTATTATCAGCTTATCTCGTTAGAAACTTCGATTGAAGTGTATTATGGTACAATATATTTTACGACATGCGTGGCACCCCCCTCTCTCACGAAGGTAACGTGCACTATAATAAATTAAAATATACACCAACATACATACCAGCACCGAGACGTTGACTGTACGATGTTTAGTCACAAAGTAGACTTATAATAATAATTCGAACAAAGAACAAAGAAACACAAGATATTTTTATACTATCCTTATTCAACGACACCGGCCGTCCACAGAGGTCATCCTTTTATCTGGATTTTAAAACCTTTTTTCTAGATCCCACTTGCTGACCGACAGAAGATCGTGGATCAACAACTTAAGCTCGCGGAACTTCGACCTATTCAGCGGGTTTTGATGAGGGCCATCGCAAATCTCGCCAGCCTGGCTACCTTCCGCACACTCATCGTAAATACTGCACACTGGCAGCCGGTACCACACCGGTCCGCTCAGTGTTTCACGACCATTTATTAAATGATCAATAGAGTGGCATCGGTTTTCTATTTAATAAACAAACAAATTTAGTAAGCATTAGCTACAATACCAAATTACTGTGGTCTGATTACTCACGGGGCTGCGCGTGCACGTGTGGGGCGGCATGCGGAGGCGCGTGCGGTTGGTGAGGACGCGGGGCGCGCGCCCGCTGTTCGTTGGTCGGCGGGACGGACGGCGCGGGCGCCGGAGGAGCGGGCGCGGGCGCAGGGGGCGAGCCCCGCGGCGCCACTCCCCCCGACTTCAGTAGATTGGCATACGTCTTGGGCTCGGGCGGGGCCGCAGGCATCGCTGCGATGCATAAGAGGACATGTGTCACCCTGGAGTGGAACAGATCGGCGCACTCGATACTTTGATCTATTAAATCTGTTTACGCGATCGTACCGGGCTGCGGTTGCGGCTGCGGCTGCGGCGGAGGCGTGGGCTCGCGCTCGGGCTCGGGCTCGGGCGCGGGCTCGGCGGGCGCGGGCTCCGGATCCGGCTCGCGCTCGCTGCCCGTGACCGTGGCAGCTGCAAAGGGTCGCAACATAGATTTTATTCCAGGTTCATAACACGTTACACGTTACGTCAGGACTAGCCAACAGTACTCGAGATCGAAAAGTCAAGGTATTCTAAATTATGTATTCAATTACAAATTGCATCGGCATCCTAATGCCGTCACAAAACAAATTTAAACGCGAGGATTACGACGTCTTAAAGACAAACGAAGCAGCACTTACTGGAGGACTCACCCTGCATGGCGGCGACGAGGTGTCGCGCCGGCTCCTCTAGCGGCGGCGCCGGGTGCCCGTTGAGGTGCGGTGCCGCGGCGGGCGCGGGCAGCTGGGCGGGCGCGGGCGGGGGCGCGGGCGGCGCGGGGAACGCCGCGAACCCGCCCGGGAAGTATCCCGCGTTGCCCTCCTCCTCCTCACCTTCCGACCGCCCCGAGCCGGAGCCCTCCTCGTCGGAGAACACGATGTCCTATATACAACGGCCCAAGTGTTACTGTCACTCACTAATGTCCTAATGTTCATCGCAACCCACGATTACCGTGAGATTCCCTTAGGTTCGGCTCCTGTTACAATGTGAGAGCCGCACCAAAGAGGCCAAGTGCGGATCGACAGACTCAAAATCAATAACCCACATGAAATTAAAAAAATGTATACAAAAAACCGACTTTAAAAACAAAAATAACTAAACGAGAAAATCCATCAAGTGATCGGCACCGCATTTGACTCAAGTATCTAAATATTTGATTTCTTGCTAAGGCTACTGAAATAGACAGGTGTGGTCGACGTGTATAGGTACATTGTCTTAGGACGTTTACAACTGTATCAGGTATCTATGAATAAACATCTCATTTTTTCATGGTAATGATCATAATAGGATTTAAAAAAAGAGTTGGATTATTCTGGAAGTACATTGCTTAGATAAAAAAGGAATTATCCAAATTGGTTCATAAATTACAATTATGATGAGGTAAAAAACTTGAAAAAATAATTTACACAAAGATTTAAACACTTAACTGGAACTATTCTTATGTAAAATTTTATAATGTATAGTATATCTGTCTAATATATTTCAGAGATACAGCTGAACTTATGTGGTCTCTCATTAACCAACAGATTCGATGGCCTTAAATTATTAAAACCTGTGCAGTGCTGTCACTATTATCATTACTACTGATATTATTATATTTCTGTGCAGGCTGCCCGGCTGGCTACCAACTTTTTGATTGATACACTGTGTGTTACCAAGTCCAGGGGTGGCGATGACCACCTACCGTCGTATCAGCTACTTACGTAGAGAAAAACTGCAAGTTACCTGGTAGCGGAAGATATCGTTGTGAACATAATACTTCTTGGGTGATTGCGCCGCTAGCACGAACGTCTGCGTGAAGCGCCGCATTGGGGCGCCGCCGTTGGACAGCTCGCCTGTCACCTGCACCACCACGCCGTTGCCCAGCGTGGCCTGCGAGTCCACCTGACATCACATGAAGGAAACTTACTACCAATCGTAGTAGTTATCAAACGACAGAAACGACAGCAAACATAGCAATCAGCGGGTTTTCACTTATACTTCTTAGCTTGATTGTTAATTCAACATAACATTTTTACTTGAGTCAATTCAATTTACCTACACTTATATGGCAGATTTAAAACTTGACAGAATGAGTAAAAATTATTTTATGTACCATTGTGGTAATTAAAATTGAAAAAAAAAACTTATTCTTAAATGATAATAACATGGGCTTATCTAGTTTTTGACCCTGGGGGAACGGCCGTCCCTGTCCCTCCCCCTCAATATCGAATATCGAGAGTGAGGTAGAAGCGTCGGGCGAGGTGGCCGCGGAGTCGCTGAGGCACTGAGCAAAGCCGAGCCCACTCACCTGGCTGATCTTGGCATGGCAGTCGCGGAAGTTGAGCTGCTGAATGCGGTTATGGATCTGCTTCTGGCCGACCACAGGCAGCGTCTCGCGGTTGGGCGCGTCCAGCCCGCCGTGCACGAACGACGAGTAGTTATTGTAGAATCTGGACGACACAATCATGCACTTACTTTTTATGTTAATAATCCACAAATCCCTTGACGGCGAGCGAAGAGATCACCGAACAGAAAGTGAAGAACTCGATTTACTAATGTTGCTGCGACCCAAACACGACACGATATTCTTTATTCACTTCTAGAGCCAACCAAAAATATTTATTAAGTAATTTAGTTACCTTGCTAAATATCCTTCTGAAAGTTACTTATCCTGTTCCTCATTTTGAAGCTTGTTCTCCTTGTACATTGAATTGATATAATTTGATCATCAATTATATCAATTCAATGTAAGTTTAATTTAATGTCCAACTTAATGTATTCTAAAAGGTTAATCTACTTTAAAATTACTAACAATATTGTCAACTGATAATGTTGTATCCTTTTAATACATCCATTTGCTGTAATAACACTACATTGGGTAATAGGCAGATTTCTACAACACGTAGGGGCTGAAGACAGTTCTTCATCTTCTAAAATAACTTTGTTACCGTATTGACATAAATAAGAGATTTAATTTGATTTGACTTCCAAGACAAAAGTTTGCAACACCAAAACCGACAGTATATTTTATATTATAAATACAGATTACATATTTGGATGCAAATTATGTCTTTTTATTAGACATATTATGTATGTAAGGTATAAAGATGGCGGGTGTGTCATGTCACACCAGGAGGACCTGATATGTAACATGATGAATGCATGGTATGCAGGTATACATCATTAATATAACAATTTTGGAAAAGTATCAATACTTGTGATATATGATTAATCATTACTTTATAAAACTGTATTATTTTATGACAACCACCCTTAATTGAAACATGAAGGGATTATTATGTTGTGAGTATGTATATTAACGTCTACAGAGAGAAACTTTATTCTCCTTTATAAGAACAATGCACACAACCATGAGTGTGAAAAATTTATATGTATAGTTAAAGTTCAGATGTAGAAAAAATGTGTTTGTAAGATTAATTGTATGCATGGTGCAAACATGTTCTTAAACAAAACAATGTCAATGAAACTTGTAAAGTAACTCTGACAAATTGTCTCTAATTGACATAAACCATTATAAACTCGCATGAGTGTATTTGGGTGGTCCATACAAGGTCAAGTGACCTGTTGGCATACCTATGCAGATGGGCAGGCGCCTGGTTGAGCAGTGTGTAGTACTGGCGGACAAACTCGCGGCCGACGCTCTGCGGGGACGGGGACGCCTCCATTACCATCGCTGTTGCTAACTCTGCGCCGATACAGCCCTCCGCTATACGCTGCCCTGCAACCACCGTGATCACTCTATATAGACTCGCAAACCGCCACCGAGGCCTTCATGGAAAATAATCAACAGTGAGTATATATATGTTTCACTCAAATTACAAAATTCCATGATATCATGTAATAATTGGACACATTGATGGCATCCAATATTAAAGGTAATAAGATCAGTCCTACAAGGCTCTGGATGTGTTAAGTGAACTGAAGATGCAATACATCTATAAAAGCAACACCATAAAACATTACATACAATAATATTGCCCAAACAGTAATTCTGAAACTTTTATTTACTTTAAGTTAATATATTTTCCTTTTTCACATGTAAGTACATTAATAAGATGTGTTTAATTTTGCTTCATGTTATGAACTACGTATTCAATTCCAGCATAGTTGCACGAAGTGATGTATTGACCAAACAGGTCAGTACTATGACTCAAGCATAGATTTACTCATCCAATTATTTTTACCATAAGTGTAAAAATTGTAGCATTTCACATCCTACCCAGAACAGAATTGACAATAACAAATTACTAATGGTATTTTGACATAAGAGGAAAATAATGAATTAAATTGAGAAGGCTCTAGAAAATGTTTCAGCAAGTCTTAGTCTAATGAACAATGGATCATTTAGAAGTTTGCTTATAATTTTAAACACCAAATATAATTTGTTGTAATTGTGTTTTAAAGTGTAATTCTATATGTATTTCTATATTACAATTTAATATATGATCTTGATGAAAGGCTGCACACCACAACACATTTTTATCTCTAGGATAATTTAGGACACCTTATAGGATAGGTATTTCCTCAGCAAAATAGATATTCCAAATGCAAAACTAATCCAATTATCTGCTGTCATCTGTTTATAGTCTCAAGATTTCAGAGATACTACTCTTCTATACTGGCTCTTTTTTTGTATTGCATCCTCCTACTAATGGACAGTCTCGTCCTGTCGTTGCATATTATACATAATTATGTAGGGTCACGATAAAATTATGCTCGTTGCTCATAGATGCATGACTATAATGACAGTTGAATGATGCTGGAGTGAGAGGAGTTGCACAGCTATGAATTCACTTCCGAGATTTAGGATGTTATACCTCGCCGGACAAGTTCGCGTCAAGAAAAAATAGTCAACGATGTGTATTGTCAAAGCACGCATGGCGACATTTGACTTACTCGTCGTCCGCCCTTACGAGCGCCGGTGTAAAAACAACTAGTAGTCTTTTCGAACAAGCTTAAATAATTAAAAGATCAACTTAATATACTGAAACTAGTGTTTTAATCAGTGGTTTGACTATAGGAACAGAATCTTTAACCTATAGAAAGGTATTCCTCCGCCGACAACCAAAATATTGAGTTTATAGCTATCATAAAGAAAACGAATTAAAAGAAAATCATACCTCAGTAAATAATAGGCATCAAAATGGTGTAATTTGTAACGGATCGTTTAGAAATTCAGGTAATTTCCACAATAAATAAGAATTGAAAACAGAAAAAATAAGCTACCTCACCGTTCGGTGTCAATTCCGTAACGGTATTGCCATATATAATGAAAGATAACCATTTTAATCATACTGCAGATAAAATTGTGCCTGCACTAAAAACGGGAAAAAAAATGAAGGATTATTGAATCTACAAAATATTAAAATTCCTAAAAACTATACAGCATATTTAAGAGTATTCCTATTAAATATTTATCAATTCATTTAGTAAGGCAAAGGACAATATATTGTTGCCATAATTGACTGGGTGTGGATGTGTACAAACGTATCGTAAACGTTTTACTTATTCCCCTAGACAAGACGCCGCATTTATCGGAGCTGAGCGTGAATAGAAAAGCGGTCTACCCTAGGCGTTACATGTCTAGGGATGTATCACTATAATTATGTTTCTTCCCCATCTATGTCTTAATATCTGTATCTGATAGGCAAATGTGGCTAACATTTTAATGCACTAATTAACGCGTTAATTAATACTCAAAGCGTTAATTTAGGCGCACTCAGAGACATTGCCGGTGACACTAACTATAACATAAATGTGGCGGAGACTTAACGAGTTAAAAATTACACCACACAAATGTGGCTAATAGTTTAGTATGCTAATTCAAATTAGTGCATATTAAATAAGATTAATATTGATAATATTATTAATGTGCTAATCCTTACTGTAAAAATACTATAACTAAACCATTAGAAAAATTATGAATATGAGTGCCAACTGCATAATTGATATAAGAGATTTAGTTAAATTTCTCGGGCAGGAATTATATTTACTTATTTTATGAGCTGTAACTAACATTTTTAGACTATTTATAGTTTTATCTTTCTCGTATATATATTTTTATACTTTTTGTGATATGTTGTTCGCACCATAGTGTAAAGACCAAAGAGTGCTTTTCTAATGTTAAATAATTACATTTATATCACGTTGACGAAATAGTAAAAAGAAGTAATATAAAACCCCTAAAAATATTTATCTCTCAAGGTACGTATAGGAATACATACGTAAAGCGAGACACGTGTTTTTTCGTTTAATGTTGTTAAAAGATCTTTCAAAAATATTATACTGCTAAGAAAACAACATACTAGTTTTGTTTAGAGGAAAGTGTATTTTTTCCCGTTCCCCCAAACACGGTATTGATCAGGTTTTTGAGACTTATTTGACTGGAATAAAACAGTAAATAATAATAACTGTCATAGAGTAGTCTTGTACATACTGAAATGTATTAACGCTCAGTAATAGTATCTACGTATAGATTTTTACACTGTTGAAAATATAATCAATGAAAGGGCGGTAAACGCAACATCACGTTATGTTGGTACTACTATTGATTTTCTGTGTACTCCATCCTGTACTCCATCTATTTCTATCTCTGTTTTTCTCATTGTAAACACTACCCTTCTTTTGACTGCCAAATATGTGCCATTGACCTCTTGGCCGAATAAATGTGTTCTATTGGTTGTTCTTGTAGAGGGGATAGATAAGTTTGCAAAAAAAGCGCGTCGCTTTGCTTTGTACCAACATAACGGAATGTTTCGCGCCGACTCATCACAAGCTTCCTTTCATTCTTCTGGATTTGGCGTTCAGTGTTGAAGGTCGTGTGAGGACCTTAGTTTTAGTTTTGTTAATTTAGCCTAATATAAGTCATGGCCAATAACGACAATTTTGCACAAGACGTTACGGATAGCCAAGTAAATGGAAATTCCGAAAACGGAGGCGGTGATGGTCAACAAGAACATAACAGTGCTGAGGCTCCCGGGCGCGATGACGACAGGTATAATTTTGGTTTTAGATTCTTAGCATAGTGCTACTGATTATACATCTATAATTGTTATACCTAGCTTGTTGTTCTATACGTGAAATAAATTAGTAGCTTGTAAAAGTTGCTTTTACAGTTATAATGCAAGCCTGCGCCGCAAGCCGCAATGGCGGCGGCGATCCGGCATTTTCATTATCGGCATTCTAATCTATTTTAATCCTCGGAGTCTTGTCAAAATTTAACATTCTAGCGTTCGCAGTGGGTTCTTCGCGATGTAAATTTAGCTCTCAATGTTATAGTTTTGATTCCACAGTTCATTCCAGGTTACATTTTACGTAAATTCGATCCGATAGCCGCATGAAGTAAAATGGCGTCATTTTGCGCGTCTCTAGCACCGCGACCGGCCCGGTCCCGTTATCGATTTTCGCATCAGCTCGTTTTCATTCGTTTATAGTGGTTTGAATGTTACGGTGGGAGCCGGCAAACCACCGTCCCCGTTAGCCGTTAGCGGTATCGAGTACGTAGTTGCAAGATTTTAAATCGGTGGTAGTGCGTAGTAGGGTGTCGGTCAGTTTGGAGCGCTACTAACGCCCTGTCTCTCTGCAGGTGTGAGCCTGCGCCGCCGCCGCAGCCGCCGCCGGGGACGCCATGGTATATATCCGCTGGGCTCACACTAAAGTAAAACAAGGACCAAACTGACAGTTAGATTGTCTCGGCCACTTAACTTTGGGCCCTCGTTCACACTTGCCAATTTCAAATCTTGCGATATCACTGTAACATTCTTGTTTCACTTGTCGTTGTCTTGAAAATGTAAAAATTTGCAATTTACTTTTGTAACTTACAGGTTCTCTCATTTGTTTTGCTGCAGTGCTTGTTGGAGTTTGATTTGAACAAAAAAGTAGCTGTAAAGTACTGTAAACAAGTACTGCATAGTTTTAATGTTAAATTAATTGTAATTTTTAAGTGAAACTGATTCAGATTCGAGACAAGTGAATCTTTATTTACTTCAAATTGTAATGTTTGTGCTGTGTGTTCACAGAAAACTATTTGTTGGAGGCTTGAGCTGGGAGACGACAGACAGTGAGTATTGCTTGTAGTTTATGTCTCGATAAATAAAAAAAAAATGTTTTATGATGACCTTATTCAGTTCTGCTTCTGAATAAAATTTTTGAAGAAAGCTATACCCACAATTCTGATGTAATTTTAAAATATATGTTTGTTTAACTTCACTAGTTGAGATACTGATAGAATAATGTTTTACAGAGGAATTACGTGATCACTTCAGTGCATATGGCGAGATTGAGAGCATAAATGTCAAGACAGATCCCAACACAGGCAGATCACGAGGGTTCGCATTTATCGTGTTCAAAGCTCCCGACTCCATCGACAAGGTGATGGCGGCAGGCGAACACACCATTAACAACAAGAAAGTAGATCCAAAGAAAGCCAAAGCTAGACATGGCAAAATATTTGTGGGTGGCCTCAGCAGTGAAATTTCAGATGATGAGATCAAGACATTCTTTGGAAACTTTGGCACTGTAAGTATAGCAACTGTTTATATAGTTTGTTCATTGCGGAACCAATGATGACAACAACGGATTTGGTGAGATAATGTCTAGATTGTTTGTGAAGAGAAATCCGGGCCACTGATATTGTTAAAATTACTTTTTTTTTCAGCCAAATGATTGCTGTTACTTATGAATGTCTTTTTTTCCAGATCATTGATGTCGAAATGCCTTTTGACAAAACCAAGAACCAAAGAAAGGGCTTCTGCTTCATCACATTTGAGTCTGAGCAGGTGGTGAATGAATTACTTAAGACACCCAAACAGACTATCGGTGGAAAGGAGGTGAGCACTCATTACCTTAATATTTAGATATAATTATTTTATTTACTGTGAAGGCCAGAGATGTGGATTGAGTATCTTGTTGAATATTATTAATGACTTAAAATTTCAGGTCGACGTAAAGAGGGCGACACCCAAGCCTGATGGTCCCGGAGGAATGGGGGCGCGAGGGGGCCGCGGGGGCAGAGGTACGCGGGGAGGTCGCGGTGGGCGCGGAGGTTACGGCGGCCAGGGCGCCTGGGGCAACCAGGGCTACGGCGGCTACGGCTACGGGCAGGGCGGCTACGGCGGAGGATACGACGGTTACGGATACGGCGGCTACGGAGGATACGACTACGGCGGATACGGCGGTTATGATTACTCCGCTTATCCCAATTACGGTAAACGCGGCAAGCAGCACTACTGAGCTAGCGTAGCTGGCTGCTCACCAACACATTACCTCGACTGATGTTACCTGATCCTTAGGATGTAAACGTAGAGTAAGGCGGTGGCCGGCCGCCCGGCCGCCGCGCTAGGTTAGCGTGTAGCGGGGCGACCTTCCGTCCTTGAGATGCCTATTTACCTTGTAACTGATGTGTATCTATGTTGCGAAGAAATCGACATCACGTGTACCTTAGGTGTATGAGTTAGTGTGTAGAAAATATTTATTTTTCTATAATAACTACGTATTTACATTAAATATTCTATCGAGATAATGTGTAGTGAATGTTGTCGAGGAGACAGTATATATACCTTATATATATATATTCTGATTAAAAGCATCGGGTCGGTCTAATCTGTTTGCGTAATTAGAAGTAATCATTTCATATATTAACTTGTTTTCCAAATTATCATTTTAATTTGCACCATTGTTTTCCACTAATTTGCATTGCTGCCGCCAGTCGCCAGTCGCCAGTACCCGCTCGCTCTGTACCCGTGAGCGGCAGTAGCAGGTGCTCTCACAGCTACAGATCACTCTTTATCATTGTTTCACTGGGTACTATTATCTGTACATATATGTTACCTGCCTTACGTTTTTATAAGTGTTTATTTGTAATACCACTTTTGACATATGTAGCAATGTAGCTAGAGTTAAGTTCTGGCATTTTTTTACCTTATCAACACTGGTGCCACATGCTACATGCTACATCTGGGTAATTGGGGTAATATATGGAGAGACATTGTGAAAGTGATAAAGATATGATGAAGCTTTTGAATAAAGCACTGTTACAAAAAGTCAATGTGTTTCCATATATAACCCCAGTCCACTCCCCACCTCCACCGTTCGTTATCATGCTTCATTGATTCTCAATTCAAACATTGGTTTTGACTAACAATGCATGTGTATGGGTCTTATACAGATAATTATTTACACATATACATAATTATATATATATATACAGTAATTGGGGATGTAAGTATGCTTTCGTTATTGTTTGGTAGGCGAGAAAAGGTCTCGGTTGATTTAAATTTGAACTGGAAGCATTGAAGTATAGATGGCTATATCAAATATTAAGGACACCGACACAAAAATATATGTTTCACAATGCAAACAAACGAGTTAAGTTTTTTGACACCAAGACCACTGCTACGGCATTCAGAGGTCTATTGAAATGTAACGAATCGATAAGTCCACCTCACGGGACGATAAGTTCCCCTGTATCGATTGGAAGTGCGAAATAGGCAAAACTAAAGGAGTTTTGTGTTCGGGCAGACTACGGCGGGTACGGAGGGTACGAGGGCGGCTACGGCGCGCGCACCACTCCCCGCGGTAAAGGTACTGCCGTCCTCTCCCGCCACCCCATGTTGCGTACTCGCCCCGCATGCCACTAACCGATCACTAGACCTAGTCATCTAGCACTAATTACTCCGTGCATGACCTCATGTCGCGGTTCATTTGTTCCAAGTAGACTCACTTCATCGTTCAACAGTAATTATTTCACCGTCACGTAGGCACTCCTTGACATTAGGTAATGCTATTTTATTAGTTCTCTGTAATCATAGTCAACGCTTTTATCATTCACTTAAATTGTGTAGTGCAAGTTGTTTCCAAGTGTTCTTATCGATCTCGATGCAACAGTGGTTAAAGGGAGTGCAAATATGAAGTGGTCCTCTGACGGGCTACATACACGTTGTGGCATCGGTGAAGTTGTAGGGGCTCCCCGACACCACGGTTGATCGGTTACCTAGAGGTGCACACGAATTGTGATAGCATAAACTAGTGACCACAAGCTATCTTGGAGTTAATAGCGTAACGGGTTGAGGCGCACAACATGCCGTTCGTATAATATCATTATCTAGACTGTTTTTTTCCCAGATTGTTCCACTCACGGAATGCCCTTTCACCTAATCGTTTCATTCCCATGTTCCTACAATTTTGTGTTTATTATTATATTGTTTGTCACGTGATGTCCGTTTTATATTTTCTTTTATTACTTACATATATTGAATCCTCTGTCATAATAGAATGCGATATATTGAATCCTCTGTCATAATAGCTTAGGTTAGGCGGTGGCTGTAGTGGCTCGATTCCCTGTGGCGCTATAGAGATTAAATTTACTTTTCTAGTAAAATAGAAGCATCCATCGTCACGGGCACTACTATTAGATCTGTACAGGAGTAATTGCAAATGGGACAATCTCTGAAAACGATGTCATTGTATAGCACAACAACTTATGAAGGGAACGTTTTGCGCTCCAACCGCATACAGTAGCATAACGGTAGTGCGTAGCTGATTGTTTTTAAAGCGGTCTGTGATTTTGGCGCTCTGGATATAGAAGTTAGATTGTTGAATGTGTCGACAGCTGGGTACCAGGGCGGCAAGCAGCGCGGCGGCGGCGGTGGCGGCCGCACCAACCAGAGGCACCAGCCCTACTAGAGCTCCAGTACCTGCCGATAGTCATCTCAGTCCAATAGTAAGGTTGGTTGATCACTCGCATGACCCTCTTGTTATCGACGATTTCACTGCGTCGTATCCGTAACAGACATTTGGTGGCCCAACGATACGTCTCATATTTGTTGCCAAGTAAAACGTGGTGCTCCCCTTGTTGCAGGTTAAGTCACCGGTCATGCGCGTCCCCCGCGCCCCGCGCCCCTCACCCCTCTCGTCAGTGGCGCCGCGCTGGGGGCGCGTCATTCCATTCCACATTAATTTAAGAAAGTAATCTTGATAAGAAGAATTTTAAGGATAAAAGTACGTCGTATGCGACGTGGCAGCGTTCGAGCGGCCGTTACATAAATTTATTATAATATAGTATGGATTATAGATTTCTGAGTATTATTGCCGATTAGATTCAATTTTGACATGTAGTATCGAAATCTTACCGTTTGAACTGAATTTTTAGACTAATGATTATTATACAGAGCTTAAAGTAAAATAAAATAATTGAATGTTGTATCCCTCTGCCGCCGGGCCGCCGGGCCGCCGGGCCGCGGGCCCCGCGCCGTGTGGCGGTCCCGTGTAGCCGTGTCGGTGTACGTGTAGTCGTATAGTCGTATTGCCGTGTGTGCGTGGTGTGTGTGTGAGCGAGCGCGAGCCTCCACTCTCAACTGGATTGTTCTGGATCTCATCGCAGAAATGTTGTAGTTTTGTATTTTTTAATTTGGTAATCAAACAAATCAATCATGTATTTTATAAAACTAGTTGTTTCTTCCATTGAGTAGGGATGATAATTATTAGATTAAGTGATCGGACATGAACAAACCTCTGAAGATATACAAGTTGTGTATGTCGAAATAAACAAATGTGTAAATAAATTGTTGATTTTTTGTCTGTGTTGACGTCGTGACGTCTGGTCGCCCGGGCCACGCCCCTCCGAAGCTGGCGCCTTGTACCTGGTACCTGCGTATTGTAGCATCTATTACGTACTTAACTTATCCTATTTTCGATATTAATTCGTACCCTTTGGGTAAATATATATATCGCCGACGGAGAGCAATCTTGATGTAAGTAATCAAACAGTAAATTTCTAATGGACCAAAAAAAAATCATAAAAAAATAACTTCACCTATTAACTTGTTTATAGAACTAGAGTTATCATGAATCTGCTACAGTCATAAATAAAAGTAAAAATACCCCTCCCACAAACAGATTTCGTGTTTTACCTACTTAGAACATATATTATGCTATAGAAAATTTAATTACATACGATATAAGTAATTTTTGGTTCATTGAACAAATAAGAGACCTAGATGAATCGTATTTTATCTGATGCCAACTGTAAAAAGTTTATTTTCACTGACAGTGAAATGTCAGTGCCGGTAAGTTTTATCCGTTACTAGGACATTTGGACATACCCACCACGGTATAACTAATTTTTGGTATAGGAAGCATATGGAAATATGTAGATTAATTGATATTATATTTGATATTTGTTACTTAAAAAAGAAAACTTATTACATCGCTTCAGTTACAGCTAGCACTCAATAATTTCTGCTGGTTACGTGATACTTTCAGTCCTATCTTTAGAATACAGTTAGGTAAAAACTTTCGTCATGGCAATGCTTTTAACTATATTTTTATAGTACCTAGTAAGGCGTATCTGTTAATTTTAAAGAATTTACATACATACATGTATGAGTATGAATAATAAGTCTCTAGGCCTGAGCTATCTAGTTGCCGTTTCCAAGTCGGTAAAGAGCTCTTACAGCGTAAGCAGTGAAGGTGTCGGTGGCGAGCCTTCAGTACGAATACCTATTGGTTACCGAGAATGTATGGTGAGATCATGTTTCACATGTATTATTGCTCCTTACGTTAGTAAATAGTAGGCTTTATATACAGAAAACTTGGTTTTCTCCATTTTCTATAAAAATTAAGGAGGATGACTGAATCAGACTTACTTTTTTTCTATCGAGAACCGAATTCATTATATGAAATCATTTATTTTTGGAAAAATGCGAAAGCTGGTTGATACGCGCATAAATATGGTAGTAGTGTACCATGCAAAAGAGTTTTAAACTTCCCAAAAGCGTGCCGGGACGTTTAAAAGTCTTAAACTGAAATAGATATTAAAACAACTATTTTTAACAGTAATGCACTAAAAAGTATGAAACTAGATTGAGGATAGGAAAAAGCTCATATATTAATATAAACCATAAACAAAGTAAACCATACTTCCGGTAAATAGACTATGTTATGAGCTCTGTATGCGCCTGTAAGAACGTATCCATCTGCGGGATGGCGCGCGTTGCTATACGCAGACTATCAGGCGCACGGTAGTGCATGGATTGGTCACTAAAAGAAATATCTCTCTACTCTCACCTTGCAATCTGTACTGTACCTCACGCAACTTAACGAAATAAAATAGTTTTCGAGTTCATCTAGTTCTTTCTATATGAATTCTATTCCGACCAGAGGAGACGCTACCAAGCTGAAAGCTTATCTAAAATTGACGCATTCCGTTAATTAGCAAGCGAAACTAATTAATTTTATTTAGTTTTCTAACTTGCTTTCCACCTAGTTTATTAAATTCTTCTTATACACATTCATATCTCGGTCTTTTTAATGCATTATTTAAATAGCTTTTTGTGCATATATTTGTACACTACCCTAGTTGATGCAAATAAATATTTTGAATTGAATTGAATTGCAGTTGGGTCCTTGATAATATATTTTTTTTAATTTTTAATTATATTTTGAACAAAACAAATAAATATGGAAGATATTAGATACTTATCGGATTCGATACGTGAAATGATAAAGAGAAGGAACGGCAAGGTCGGGGAGCGTTGGGGATGATTTAAATTTTAATACCAACAATAATAAGACAATAGGCTTTACATTTCTAAGGTATCGTGCTATTTTAACGTTTATGTCAGTGATGTAAAATACTTGCAGTAAATGAATTGTTAGCCTGAAGTACCTATTGTTGTTCACACGACAAGGGCACGACGGCGCGGCTGAAGAGGCTTTACCGGAAAATAAAGCTGCGGGTACACTGAAGCTGTATATACCTGCTACTGCTATATTCCAGCGCCAGCGCCAGCGACTTATATAGCGCGAGCATATTGCATTTGTTTGTGATGATTCGTTCGTCACTTAAATGGTTGGTGGTTCGGTAGGAATATATTTATTTGTGGGTATCACTCACGTCGAATGTAATGACCCGTCTGAAGCACGTACCGGTTGGATCTCCCGCATGGGAGGATGCATGCAGGGTTGTGCGGGTCGGTCAATGAGACCCTACTATTTCCGCCTAAATTTAAATTCCTTCATTTACATACCTAATAATGTCCGCAAAATAACATCGACACCAGAAGTTGGATACGCTCATGACAACATGTAATCGTGATTGACTGTCGCGAGGGCAGGGCAGGCAGTGCGGCCGCAGCCTCCCGTCCCGTGGGCCGTGACGCAGGGCGCCATAGCAACACGTGGACTGCGCTATCGTCGCCGGCCACTATATAGCGGTAGTTCCGTGTTGTCGCGAATCAGCTTTCGTCAGTTACCGTGTAGCATCGTCGCCATGTTCGCTCAGCGTGTCCACAGGGTCGTCCTGCTGCTGGCGGTGGGGCTTGCGAGCTGCGGTGTCCACTGCAGGGTGTTCCGACCGTAAGCATTTTTATTCGTTTATCATTTTATATTTATTTAAAACACACACACATTTGAATCGCCACAGTTTCGTAGTGGAAGTGAGGTATCTTAAAACCAAATCAAAAGTATGACCCTTGATGTAGTGTTTCCATTTTTTAAGGTTTAGTAGCGAAAACGAAGCCTTACAGTTACGTTATATCTTTATGTACGCAGGATTCTCAATAAAATATTTGCCGCTATGACATTGTCGTAGAAAAGAATAAAAAAATATATTAGGCGATGATTTTTTCGTGTTCCCAATACTATAGAGTGTAGTTAGATGGATTTTCAAATTCATTGTGGAGTTGCAAATACTATTTAACAATTTAGAAATTTGTTTTTACAATATTAAGCTTATAAGTAATAATTTTCCTTAGAGCTAATTGTCCTTCTCGGTCCATTAAATTATTGGCGTTGGTGTTGTCACAGGATTTTAAAGGGAACCCAACACGGCTACTTAGCCTTGCAAGTTATCGAGAGGTAGTCGATCACCTTCATACTACGGAGAGCTGCATTGCGCGAGCCCCGGTTTCGGTTATATTTGGCTTTAGAAGCAAAGTTCTTTTGAAAACTGTTAAAAATAAATCACTGAATATAAATGTTATAATAATGGCGTTAAATTTACGAGGCATAATTTGCGCGTAGTTGCATAATGGCATGTTATATTTTTAATCTAGTTAGTTGGATACCCGTGCATACGAAAGTATTCAAGCAACAATAGCTGAGGACGCAGTTACACAAAAAAATATATATTCAAATGTTTATATTAACCTACGTTCGTGTCAAATTTAAATCTAATAATTTTATTTTCACTTAAAAGCGAAAATGTAAAGCTAGTTTATTTTTGTGTCAATTTCAAAATATCCAACCTCAGTGAGCGCCCACCTACGTCATACAGTTACAGTCTCAGGCGCTGCTTTGCTGAAATTCATTACGTTTAGTTAATATTGTCGTGCATGTTACCTTTGTGGGAGGCAGGGGGGGGGGGGTGTCACGTCATACATTTTAATCACGTATTGCTGCAAAGCAAACTAATAATAACTTAATTATAAAAACATGTTTTGTTCGCATTCATTGATCCATCGGGACGATATTTTTTTCGCGTTTTGCGGGGCCGCTGCCTATTTCGTAGCATGTACCCGGATGACGTGGTCCATTAAATTGTGATTGGTCGCAGGGGTCGCGATGTTCCCCCGCGCTGTCTGGAGGCATCCGTGACGCCGGTGTCGTGCGCGGGCACGCACATCCTCGACAACCTGCTGCCGCACCCCGACGACTGCGAGCTCTTCTACTACTGCGTCAGTCCCGTGTCAAGACCCATCTGCCGTCAGTGTCCGGCGCACCTGCACTTCAACCCGCGGCTGCGCGTGTGCGACCAGCCGGCGGTGGCCGGGTGCCGCGCTCCTGGACCGGCCCCACCTACCGACGAACCCAGCACGGCTGCGACCACCGCGGAGGAGGACTCGTATGGCACAACCAATGCTGACGTAACAGAAACGGCAACTACGGGTGGGATCTGGGATAGCACTACCAATGATGGCCTTACTGAAGAGCCGGACATCACCACTACGGTGAACGCGTAAGCCGGTATCTCCACCCGTGACTAACGTGAAACACGAAACGACGACATCGGACTTTGTAATTATGAAGTAAAACTAACAATATTATTCTATTGGCTTCATTTATTTACACCACATCGTTATGTTTTTTTTTGCGTTTAGTCCGCAAACGGACGAGTCGCACGTGGACTCCGACATTGTCGAGGTTCTGCCGCTGGGCGAACTGGCTACCTTATTGTAATTTGGATTTTGAATTTGGAGTTTTGCAAGACCATCGGGTCAACTATTTGAGTAGGGGACGATGTAACAGTTCGAATTTTATTATGATCGATTGGAATATAATTGTGTCGGAATGGATTATAGCGCCAGCGCTGACTTAAGTAGTTCTTTAACCCTCATGATGTGGATATTATCAGTAAAGTTCCCATCACTATGACGATCAACAACTGTTTGAACGCACTGTTTGAACAAGCAAATATGACAAATGTATTCATTAGTTTCACTTCCATATTTACCCATAGAGGTTGATAAAAAATAGAGTGTCAACCGTGGGAGCAACACTATTGCGTGCGGAATACCACTCAAGGATGCACTCAAATAGTTTGATTGCTCAGTAGACAACTTACTAATTCATCTCTCGCTTGGTAAGAGTACATAAAATGCAGCCCTCCGGAGTGTAAAAGACGTTGACGATGTTAAGAGTAATCACTTTATTAGGTGTACAGCAATCGGCCGGCGCGAGCTCACGTGAACAAATTGCTATCATTTGCCAACATTATTTGTATTGGTTTCTCTAACTGTTTGAGCTACTGGCGAATAAGATATCCCGAAATAGCTGGTAACGTTCGTTGGGTGTAGAGTAGTAGTGGAGGTGGCCGGGGTCAGCAGGTCAGCAAGGTTGCGCGCGCGCCGTCGCGTGCAGCACGTCCAGGGCACTGCACAGCGCACGGTAGTTCACCTATACACACATCAGGGGAAGTAAAGCAAAATTCCGCTATAAAACATTTAAGTTAATTGAGAAACGATCCTGCTGCAAACACATTTCAACATTATCTCCCCGTTGCTCAGGATTCTTAGGTGGCTAAATTCCTTGAGGAGAGGGTATAAATTCTTCTATTAAGGGATAAGTGTACGTTCGGAGACGTTAATCAATCCATATGGAAGGAAACTCGGCTGAAGCGGGGTCGTCGTCACCACGACATTTAACTCGCACATGTTTCTGCACTACTCGGCGAAGTAGCCCGAAGCGTTCATTAAAGTAACCCGAGAACGAGGTTCTACACTACTTCGCTACTTTGGGAGCAATTTTTGGATCGTTGTCGTCAGATTTTGATAAAGCTTGTGAATTGGGTGAACCGCAGAGGTGTACAAGTACAAGGAAAGGGATACCTCGTCACGACAGCCGCGAGGGAAGCCGAAGCACTTGTAGAGGAGTGCGCGTTCGCGCGGGGAGACCACGACGAGCAACCCTCGCGCGCCCAGCGCCCGCTCCGCGCGCTCCGCACTCACCGAGCCGCAGCGGGCCGGGTCGGCGTCCTGCACAGTAGTACGGAATAGAAATTTGCACCGACAATCTGTACCACAATCAAATAAGGACAGTCTAATAAAAACAAACAATTATTTAACATCAGCATCCGGTGAGCGTATTTGACAGCAGCAGCTGGAAAACCAGCTGGCGGGCCGCGTGACGTGGAGCGGCCTAGTTTGTATTTATTATAAACGACATGTTCGCGATGACGGCGTAAATGTGTACTTTTCATTTATATTGAGATAAACAAGTAATGTACTCACCGTTTCGATTTTAAACTCACCTTAAACACTTCGAGTATGTTGGTTATCTGATCGGGATATTTGGAGAGCTTGGCGAGCGCGCCGGACACGATGCTCCTCTCCTCGAAGTTGAGGAAGTTGCGCGGCGTGTCGGCGACGGGCGCGTGCGGAATGGGCGTCAGCAGGGGTGCGCGCTCCAGCCCGCCCGCCACCAGCGCCTCGCCCACGCACTCGCAGAACCGCTCGTACTCGATGTAGCGCCGTCGCCCCGCCGCGCAGAATCTGTATACACACGCAACACACATGCATGGGTCAACTTTAACTTAGGATATCTATATTCTGTTCGAGGGCTTCTGTTAACGCTCCAAGACTGCGTAAACTGCAATTGAAAATAAAAGCCAGAAGTATCTGACACTAGCGGTAACCCGTACAATACGGACGCAATGGGCGCTCGGTCGATGACTGTACAACGAGTATGACACAACGGGCTCCTAGTGAATTTCATCAAGCATTAATATTTCCAAAAGTACAAACGTAATTAGAGCTCACACTTCGCAAAGGGTGTCCATCTCGAGAGGCGAGAGTGAGAGGCCGGCGGCAGCCAGCCCGCGGTAGAAGTCGGCGCGCGGCACCACCAGCTCTCGCCGCGGGTCAAACTGCGATACGAACTCGCGCGGCCTCACGCCCTCGCGCACCATCTGCCATCGCATCGATTATATAGAACATAAAAATGTACGATTTCTAGCTTCATGGGTCCGTGGGACTGGCGGACGATATGTTCCACATACTTCTTCGTACGAACTTACAATTCCCTTATTAACCACTTCCTCGCATAGGCCGCAAAATTAATCGAATGTATAAATTCCGTAGCTCTAGAACTGGTAATTGATGGATCAGTTATGTGAAAAAGCTTTCATCATCGCAACCTACAACTCTGCCAATGTGGGGTTTGGGTTTCTTTTCACAATGTGAGGCGTAAAAACCGTAGCCCACCACGCTGGCCAAGTGAGGATTGGCAGACTTCACACACCTTCGTAAAGATCATGGAAAACTCTCGGTGTTTTCCTTCATTCGGTGAAGGATAATTACTTTGTAGTAGTTGGCACATAACTTTTAGAAAATGAGAAGTGCGGGCAGCATTATAACTCACGCCCCCACTTTCGAAAAACTAACCTTCGAACTACTAGGCTATAAGTAAAAAGAACTTCTTATAGTATGATTAGCAGTAACGTTGTACACACAGTAGTAGTAGATAAACATGAAGTTATACTACTGCCACTCTGGGTATCAGTGACAACAAAGTGTGGCTAAAATCCGGCCAAATATGAATACTGTCGATATAACCTCGGTGGTGCAGAACTCGGTTACCTCCAACGTGAGGGACCATGCCCTCGTGTCGAGGAAGCTGTTTCTTGTAGGTTTACACTTAACACTATAATTAAATTGATTAAATTTATAACTTAATTTATATTCTAATTGTTGAGTAATTTTGAGGAAGCATAATATATT
>DWPA01000935.1:0-20967 GCA_018251375.1 Calpodes ethlius
AAGTCTGCCAATCCGCACTTGGCCAGCGTGGTGGACTATGGCCTATACCCCTCATCTCATGAGAGGAGACTCGAGCCTAGCAGTGGGACAATTATGGGTTGTAATGATGATGATGAATGACTCTCATACTTAAAGTGATTAAGGATTAGTAGTTTAATTCAGACTAGTAGATTCCTTTAAAGGACATAGCCTGATCATATGCTATCAATTGAATGAAGTGACTTCTACAGAACCATGGGTGAAACATTCAAGGATTGGGTAATTACTAATACCATAACACTACAAGTTTGTCATTAGGGGTCATTCAACTTCAAATCGTCCCACAAAGCTTTATGTTATCTCGCGCTCACTATTGACAATATGCATGCCCTATCAATAAATTCACTGAGACACTTCGTGTGCGATAGTTTGTTCCCACAATTATAGGCATCGGTATACGAAAACAAGTCCATTAAGATTAAGCTATGATACTATCTGAATCATCGACTGGAATGCTCACGTTAGGCAATATTGTCGTCTAGATATACGAGTAAAATTATCGATATTTAATTCGTCATCGTTATGGTATGCCGCACTAATGGTCATTAAGTAATGTCATACGCACAAGTGTGTTAAAACTAGATTACATTTAATTATCATACAATAAATTTTAATATATTATACATACAAATTATTATAAAATTACAATTATATGCAGCATATTCATAAGTTTTAATGTAATCCTATCATGTGCTAGGGGTACATCTACGTGTTGATTATTGTGGAAATTTGTACGAGCATTTTTAGAACGAGAATTTACGTATTTACGTCGTGTTATCAATTTATCGTTTGGTATTGAATTTTTTTAACGTAAAGTATTCTACAAATATATTAGACGAATAGGGTTCCATAATAACATAGATCTTAAACAAAAAAAATAATGAAACTTTTGTTTATGAATGTACAGTCTCACGCGTATTTATTATGTTATAGACTACATATTTTTTGTGTCATAGATATTAAATCATATTTGAATAGTCACACATATTTACGGATCACTTATTGTTTAAATATTTTTTTTTGAGTTGACAGTTGCTGTTCGTTCTACTGACCTTTACAACTTTCGCGGACGAATAAATATTAGAAATATTATTACTTCAGACAACGAAAAAGATTATATAAGTTTTGAAACCATAAGCATTTTAAATTTTGGATGATTAATTTTTTTCCGCATCGTGACTTGAAACGATTCGTTTTTTTTCAGTAGCATATTAATCCTTATGACATTATTCACACGCAATTTATCGTAAAAATAAACGATTATCTCATAAAATGACAAATCCCTAATTATGCATTGTCATGACCTACACCTATAATTATCAAGACTTGATCCGGAAATGTTAACATCTATTAGTTTTTATCGAATCGTTATAATTACCGAATCATTAATGAGGGAAATATGTAAAATCGTGCTGTAAATTAAACCGTACCTTCATTTTTTTTTAAAGGGAAATTTTTGAAAGATACCCTATTGCGGGTTATATGGGATTTGTGACGCACTAAAAACCCCTGAACTTATGGGAAGGATCTGAGATTTTATAGAAAGACACGGTTCCTCCCCAGAATTGAAACCATGCTTAATGTAATCACCGAATCTTCAACTACGTTAGATTGATCCGTAAATATACCCATACGTAATGTAACTAGAAAATATTATCACTTGTAGTTTATATGTAAATTTCTGTTATATTTAATACTTTAGTAACAGCTTTTGTTGTTCTTTCCACTACCTTAAAGGATGACTGGCAGAAAATGCTTTTAGCGTTACGTTCGTCTTTTGTTTGTCGTCTGTGGTTGTATGGTTCAGAAACCTCTAAATAAATAAACGTAAACATTCGATGATCGGTGGAGAGCGATCCCAGAGCACGCGGACATGCAAGTGTACGGTGTAATTACAGCACCGCCGCTCCAGTTACTAACGCACGCGACGGAACCGTTTCTACATAATTCTCTGGTCTATTCTAATAAATCAACATCGATTTTATATCGATATAAAATTGTGTATTAAGATGTAATCGATTAAAAATGTATTTATTTCTTAAAATATATTTTTTTTCAATATCGATTAAATTGCCTACATCTTTGTATGTTACATTCGATTTAAGGATACATTCTATCTAAATAGATGAATAGAATACGCGCTTTTTTTTATTTTTACTCGTCGTAAATAACGATTTTTTTTTTCAATTACTTATCCATTCCGTCCATCGGCACCTATCCGTTTAATTGAATC
Source organism: Calpodes ethlius (assembly GCA_018251375.1). Lineage (NCBI taxonomy): Eukaryota > Metazoa > Arthropoda > Insecta > Lepidoptera > Hesperiidae > Calpodes > Calpodes ethlius. The sequence goes on from DWPA01000935.1 coordinate 2,273, forward strand.
TTATATATAATTAATTTGATTCAAAACGAACCAAATTATACATTTTAGAATTGATAAAATAACTATAAATCTATCTATCAGTCTATTACGTATCGTATATATTACGTAGAAAAATAGTAATTACGTCAGGAATTACGTAAAAATAGGAATCGACAAATGTGTCCCACGCTGCCTCATCGTGCGCCTGCGCTTCGATAATACATATATTTTTGGTACTACGTCTATTAACAGTAGGGACCATTTAAAGTCAAGTAAGTCTGTGTCGCGGGTGGCATGGACAACACAAATAACACGTCACTAACACCCATGACCCGAAAGCAAATTTCTAATTTCTATCTGTCACATAAATATCTACCTCGGTCGGGAATCGAACCCAGAACCGGAACCATACTTGTATTTCCATTTATCGTTTATTTACATGAAATAAATGATCGGTAGTCGCAATCATTGCAGAATAACACTGCTCGGCAATAACACGCGACTATGTTCCGGAATGTTTCGCAGATCCTTGCGAACGGAATATGACCAGTGGAATTTATCTTTATGTAAATGCTTAAACGGCCATTACGTAAAGATTTATCGATATCTAGTGCCTTGCTAGTTAACATTCGTGGTAGCTTAGTAAGTTTGGAGACCAGATAGTACTGGCTTTTGGTAGAGATTGTTCTTTACAGCGTTCTCTATGTAATTAATGGTTTGGGAACACAGCGGTCGAGAAAGGATGACTACGCGACGCGATGAGTTGTAATGTACGTGACGCGGCCAAGCGCAACGATCGCGTCTATACTGTGTGACGTCTTCAATATTATCTATCTAATACATTCCTACCTGATTACGTCGAGTTTACAGTCCCGTCACCATCTCTTCTTTTGTGCGTTGAGGTTATAAAAAGGTTAATTAAAATTTGTTCTGCGTTTCTCGAGTGATATGAGAAGAGGTTAGTAGTGGAAGTTACTACCCATGTATTGGAAACGATGGCCTTGGACAAAATATGACAGCCTCAAAGGACAAGGTTGGCTTGAACTCTGGAGTCCCTTATCTCAAAATATTTACTATCCTACCTATTGTCCTATTACTATTGTTGGTATCTTATCTTGTGATAAAAAATAAGATATTTTTACGTCAAATAACAAAAGAAATATAACAGCGATGCATCGCGTGATAGATTGGCTCAGATCGCGACTGTTCGTTTTTAAAAGGTTACCGCAAAAGGTTAGTTCTGTCGAAACTCATCGCGTGTCAACATTTTTAGACGCGTAAGCTATACAGATGTGCCTAGGTTTTATAAGCTCGTTTGGCAAATGTTGGTGCAATTTATTCAAATGTATTTGTCAATAATTCGCTTACAGCGTCACCTATCGCATCCCAAGTCATAATTTAAACGAAATTTATGTTGCGTATAAAATAAATTGGTATATTCATCCAGAAGTTATCCGACCACTAACAAACGTATTAAATAAAGTTATACTTATGATATAAATATTAGTGGTTTTGTGGTTTACACTGTGAATGTCAACACCTCAAAATAAGTCAAAGTCCATTTAACTTATTGCCAAACCTGCCTTGAAGTGACAGTATTCAAAGACCGTACTTTAAAAGCTATTTTTTACTTGCAATGTTTGTTTGGGTTAAATCTTGCTGAATTAGGACTACTTCCTCTAATTTTTGTTTTTAATGTCGTGTTGTTTTGTTGATATATTGTCGCCCGGCTAGAAAGCGAGGGACAGCTAGTTAAATGAACTAGCTGAAAGGTATATTTGTATATATATGTATACTACATGTCACAACTTGTTTAACGGAAGAGATGTGTCGCTATATTCTCATTCCTTATTTAGCAAGATGCAAAAGGAGCGAAGAGGTTGGCTTAGATTTAAATATAGATGAAGCCCCTCACATCCAATATAAGTCATTTTAATATCAACATTAAGAGGAAAAAGAAACAAGGAAAATATTGCAATGAAACCAGTTTTAATTTGATCCATAACATGATCCACTCATTGATTTTAAAGTAGACTTTGAATTTAGAATCTAATCCTGCAGTGGGAACTACTAAATAATAATGCCGATGTCAATTTAACTCTGTCCACGTCAATTAAAAAAAAAACGGTCCATACCTTGCTTTGCTTAAGAAATATTTTTTGTGGAGTATTAGGATTGTATTAATGTATTTTCAGTGAAAGGCGAATTACTTATTGTATTGATTTTAACTTCATACTTTACTACATTTTGAAAATAATACGTTAATAATCCAAGACTATATCAACCTTAATAATCTATACTAATATTATAAATGCGAAAATGCGTTTATTTTTTTTTGCCCGTCTTTTACGGCGCAATGGAGGACGATTACCACTTCGTACCGCAAAAGAACATCTCATTTTTGTGGAAAGATCCATCACGATGTATATTTCAGCCAAAATAATAAATTTGACGTGATTGTGCATATTGACATTGTAAAAATCCAAGCTGGTAACTGTTTAATTGCATTTTATCCAGTTCCGTGTTATAGTTAATACAAAATTTATTACATAATATAAAAAGAAATCCTAAGGTGATTATTGTCGGTTGCATTCACAAAAATCATACATTAAAATATATCCAATGATGTAATTAATTTAGGGAAGTATAGTGACTTTTGCCAATAGTAATAAAATTACTGAAATTAAGCATGTTTTTACGATAAGTAATTGCTTAATTGCAATCTATTTTATTAGTAAGCGGTTACTAAATCAAACTTGGTCAACGAGCTAACTCAGTAAAAGCTAATTCACTATTCAAGACTGCGTTATGTTTCTGCCTCGCTTGCGTCAACGTAACGTCAACGCTAATGCCCGAATGCGCCTTATTTAACGCGATAAATTTATCACGTTATATGCTAGATTACATTTCGATAAAATTCACGCGTTAAATGCTTCGATATATTATCGAGCTCTATAGGTCAATTTATATGTTGATCAACACAATAATTAGTACGTATAAAGATTTTAACGCATTAATCCGTAGATATGACAATCATTACGTAGTGCGAACATCGTCAATATCAAAAATCAGTAGTAAACAAAGTCCGACATCAGTTTTTCGGTTCAGTAGTCGCGAAACCGATCCAAAGGTGAACATTCCGCTCCTCTCCAGTTACAGTTAACCCAATAATCGTACACTTAAATAATATACATAATATAATACCGATTGTGAACTAGATCGTGTCTCCGTACGCGACCTTGTACCGGAGATCCTTTTACTATTAATGTTTGTGTCTCGCTACCAATAAGATCACGTTCTGTCATCCGTCAGAAATAACTCGGGTATTGGTCATGATTCGAAATAAGATCGAGTGTTCCTTATTGATGTATGTTCCTTATGCGTACTGCGAAGGAATGGAATAGCTTGCCTGCGTCAGTGTTCCTTCCTGTGTATAATATGGGAGTTTACAAAAGGAAAGTGAATAGGCTCTTTATAAGTTAGTGCGCACAACATCATAGACTACATGGCCGCTTACCATCAGATGGAATAGTAGTCAAGCATTGACTTATATTATGTAAAAAAAAGTTTTGTGGACGTAAGGATTGGGTTTGATCTTATAATATTAATACATAAAGCTGATCAAAGCTCGATGAACTTGGCAACACGACTTTCTACAAGGTTTCAATGTGTGCGAGTGTTGTAATGTTAAATACATGGACCGTTGTAAAAGTGATCTATGTAAGTTTTTAAGTTATCCTTAATATTGTTGTTTATTAAATGAATAATGGAATCGGACGGGATGTACATGTATAAATGACTAGCTTTCCGACCGCGGCTTCGCCCGCGTGGAATTCGGTTATATTGCGCGTTTTCATCCCCTATTTCAACCTCTTCTACTCTTTTTTCGCACTAAAAAGTATCCTATGTCCTTTATCAAGTTCAGTTCTATTTTCATAACGAATTTCATCAAAATCGGTTCAGTGGTTTAGGCGTGAAAATGTTACAGACTCACACTCACACAATAATGTCCTGAAAATTTCAGCCCGTGATATTAATATTAGGTACTCACTTTTTTGAGAATTGAATGCTCTAGAAAACTGTCCATTACCACAAAGTCGCAAATCACACCGGCGAGGTAGTACGGGTCACTTAGCCTAATATGTATATATTTATGTATGTATGTATACATATATGTATGTATTATAACAAACATTAAAGGAAAACATTAGTATCATAGCTACTACTTTCATTTTAATTCCTGACGAGACATACGAGATATTACGGCATTTTCCGTGTTCAGACAAGTCCGTTAAATCATCGTCTTAACTAGGGATGACAGTAAAGTTTAATGTTTTTTAGTAAAGAAAATTAATATTAATAAGGGAATTTTCATTATTAAGCCAAAAGGGCTTAAGTTAAAGCTTAAAATGTATCTAAAAGTTACTAGACACCTCTGTTGATATCAGCGTCATTGTGTCGTGTCGGTGTCGCGTCGCTGTCGCATCTATGGACAGACACTTAAACCCACAACCCAAGAACAAACATTAATATGTGTCATAAATGCGTACTCCGGGCAGGAATCGAACTCGGGACTACCAACTGGACTACTTGTTAATTATAACTATTCCTGGTTCTACTCTTTGAAACAAATACAGCTTGAAAGACCGTTTCTGCTTAGTACTACATACTCCACGACGAACCAGCCCTGCACAACCGGTCCACATGAGATTTACCACCGGCTTCGGTTCCGGCCACTCTCACTTTTATTGCTGTGCCTACTAATGGACGTTCTGTAAACGGTATGACGTCACTTACCACAGATAAAAAAACAACTCTCGCCTTCGACACGATGACGTCGAGAGCAAGTATTTATAATCGATGATATAATACCCGCGAAAGCTTAGTGTTTTGAATTATTTCTCGCTGTGTAGTAAGATGTTACTATTACAAACTACTAACCACTTCCCATTACTAATCTCTTTAATGGTTCGACTTCTTCTTTTAGCAGTTATTCACTCCAAACACGTTCATAATTAATTTCAGTTTCTGTCAGCATTACCAAAATGTCAGTTTCATGATCAGAATTCTGACCAGACAAGCGACCATGACCGCTACGAGATCTACTGTTCTATGACTATAATAATTTAAAACGATTTAAAATAAAACGAGAAATATAATAAATCAATATTTATATAATAAATCGATATATATATATAATAAATCGATAAATTTACCTAATAAATTAAATAACTTATATTAATTTCCGTTGATTCTTATGAGGACGTAATAAGTGAACCGTTTTTTAAATATTTTCGAGTTGAAATTTACTTTGTTGTTTCATTTTTGTCTACAATGTTTCTATATCTATCATCCTTTGAAGGTCCTCTGCTTGATATAGACCTCCCCTAATTTGCGCCACTCAAAACGGTCTTGAGCCTTCTGAATCCAGCGAATACCGGCTGTCTTATTCAGGTCGTCAATTAACATGTATTTAACAGTAATCATGGCGGTTCTGGTTCATTGCGTTTTCTTTTTAAATTTCATTGTAGACAATTTAAATTAAATAGATTTTTTTTTTGTAAAAAATGATTTCGTAATAACCATTGTCAAATGTAGCAGGATATAAGTTCTGGGGAAATTTGAAAACACAAGTTATACTTTTAAGAAATCGGCAAGGTTTCTTTGATTTCAATTAACTTTGCTTCAATTGAAGTTAAATCAATTAAAGACCCAAAATTTTAAAATAATGATCGTTACAAGTATTGTTGTGACGCTAATAACCCGCCAAAAATCTATGACATAAGTCAAATTTACACAAATTATTTTTAAATTTCAAAATTCGAACGCCGCGCCTCGCCAGCCTGCACAATGGGAATACAATGCAAACAAAATTGCAACACACATTGCCCAATGATTTTTTCGCACGCATTTCTCATTCATTAATAATAATTGTTCCATTGTGAGTGCGATCATTTTTATATTATGCCGAGATGAATATAGAGTTGAATTTCCTTTGGTTACAACAGATTTGAATATTCGTGATCATAGACAATGACGATCAGTCAGTAGCGGCGTAATCTCAAAATAATTACAATGGCTGCAACGTATTTCGATTGAGAATTGGAACGATTTTTTTTACGATTTGTTAGAGTTGAACTGATAGAAACAGTCATTGAAATATTAATAGTGGTAAAAACATAACTGTCACTCAATACGTATAACCTAGTACCACCTAAGATAAGATAAATCGCTGTTACCAAATACATGCGCTATATTACTAATGCCATTTGTTTAGCGAAGTTTTATTTACGTTGGTCAAGTAATAAAAATATTGAATATTAATAAAATAATTAAAGAAGATGGTGTTAATATCAATAACTTAAATGTCCGAACAATTACTGATTTTTTTTTTGTATAAAAACAAAAAAATGTTTTTAATACCGATTTCATAATCAGCTTTTACAATACATTATTTTTTCTAAAATATTTCTTATGTACGTAGAATATAAAGCTGTATAATATATAAAGAAATCGATATGAAATTTTATAAGCGGCATTACATAAAACTACTTCATTAACCTTTAATGGTCTGGGAAAATCGAGTATTCGAAATTTAAATTATTAATTAAAGATTTCCTCTCATAAAGAACACACTTAATGATTTCCCTTTCTAAATATACTCGTAAATAATGAGCAAAATATCCTAGAGACTTGTAGGAAATGCTGTCATTATCTTGATGGAGGTGTGGTATTATACGTATTCTAATAACAGTTTATTTTACAATTTTTTTATAGTAAGTACTCTGTGTTCTGTGGACCTAAGTATCTATAATAATCATCATTGAGCTCATTCAAGTAGTACACAAAGATATTACCAATTCTTTAAGCATCTCTTAATTGTTACAAATACAAATATGGAAACAATTATCCGTCAAAATATGCCTCTGTATCAATTCGCCCCAGTCCTATTACGTACAAAAACGACGGTACAACCGTGATGAGTGATCAGCGACCGTATTTACTCAGTACAAAAATGTCCCTGTGACTTGTGAACAGATCAGGGTTGGCAAAAATATAGTTCCGTCACTAAATGATTTTTAAGCGGTTAATTTCACTATATTTCTTCATTTTATAACTAAACGCTTGAAAATGGATTTGACTACTACATTTAAAAGTAAAAAAAAAACTATAAAATTAATACAAAACTAGGTACTAACTTAATTATTCTAAATATACTTCGACTAGAAGTTGGTTAAATATTCTGCTTGATTACTATATATAAATATTTCAAGTATCGTTAAAAGCCTTAAGGGACTGCGAGAAATGCACAATAATTTTTTTTTTAATTAACAGTTTAATTAATGAATAATTTTCATTAATTCGTTAACTCAATGTACAATACATAAGTACTATTTAAATAAATATATTTGAGTGCATGAAAACTTTTCGGAGAATTGTGCTGCACCAAGTGAGCGGCCTCATTAAATTAGACTTTCCGGTCTGAGCTCCGCTCGCTATAGCGGCCAGCATTTTAATATTATGTCGACTGCCTAGATTGCTATCTTGCGAAAATACAGGCCTATATTTATATATGGATAGTTTCATTTAGACACATAAGTACTGCTACAGTTTGGAGGTATTGGTTACAAATATGTGCCTTAATTGGGTACTGGTTGCTACGAAATCGTATTCACATCCAAAATCATCTAGTAATTTATATGAATATATCTACTAACGGAAGTACGGAGATACGCTTATGTATGTCATTTTTTGTACCATTGAGAAAAAATTAAGTGCGAGGACAAAAACTTCTTTTTCAATCTTTTAAGAAAACCAAAACATGAAACATTCTCCAGTATGAGCATAGCCGGCAGCAGAAATGACTCGATTACCCGCATTGAATGGTCGTTTGACGTAATTTATAATGTCGCGTTATCTTTACCTCAATGTCTCATCGCGTTGGAGTGACACCACGCAGATGTAGCCACAGTTTAGCGCGCTAATTAACGTGTTAATCGACGCAAATTAATGGGAAGTAAAACTTGTGTAGAACTTCATTAATGTAGCTAAGCATTTAACGCCATAATAAAGGTGTATTCTCAGAGCAATGATAGCCTAATGTTATTAAGCTATTATTAGTCTACTTTGCAACAATCCGCGATTAAAATGTGTGACGGTATATATTTTAAAACATGTGTGGTACCTCCCTCCCACAATCCTTTGTGACATGCAGCATGCACATAAATAAAAGCATATACCGACATACATACCACCACCAACACGTGTTTCGCTCCGAACCGGAGCATAATCAGGGTAAGTTAACTCTACGATGGTTAGTCGCTAAGTTAGCGACTAGTGAGCCTAATGTTGCCAACGTAAAAAATCAGCTCGCACCTCTAAAAATAACCCATGTGTAGTTACACGTTATTACTTGCTTCGGTGCAAACAAATCTCGAGAAAACTCCAATTAGAGTTCTCCATAATGTTCTTAAAGATGTGTGACATACTATACAGATGTGTCTACATATTCGCATTTGTTCAGCGTGGTGCACTACGGCCTGTACCCATCATAGTTTGAAAGAAACCCGAGCCACAACTGGTGGTACAATTAGTTATTATACAGTGAAGATAATAAAATTGTTATTTCACTATCTCATACTTAATAAAACGCTAACTGTTAAACCACTTCCAGACAACGAACAGCCGAATAAATGAAAAACACTTTATTGCATGAAGCAGGCACGATAGGCGAGCCTAATGCTAACTCAACATGTCTATCTAGATAACTGGAGCAATGTGGAAACATCAAGGGCCTAGGATCATACAATCTCACACAAAAATATAAAATTAGGTAGTGACACTGAAGAAGAGATTTCGTAAATTCATCCACTAAGGGGTTAAAATAGAGGATGAAAGATTGAATGAGTATATAAATATTTCTCCCTCTTGGAAGTCTACTATGTCCACGGAGGACGTTGCAGGCACCAGCTAGTTATTTAGATATAAGCTTCATACCAGAATGATGGATTGATTGCTACAAACTTCGTTCTATATTTTGTAATAATGACGCGGACATACCTGCAACAAAACAAAAAATAATTATAAACATATACACACAACATTTGTTATTTCTGGAACTAATTATTTTCCGAAGTAATTAAAATATTAATATTATTTACCATTATAATTAATTTATTAATATAATAATACTATTAGTATGGTATTTATTAACCAGAGAGATACCATCCTAATGATTTTATGATTTCTGTCTGTTTTCTGTGCGATTGTTACCGTTACTCTGAACAGCTTAACAAATTTAGACGCGGTTTTCATTGATGATAAGGTGAGAATAACATTTAATGATGTACTACTAGCAGTTGGTTTTCTGTAGTAAAGAATTTTTTTTTATTGAAATTTCCGTAATACATATATGTACATACATGAGGCTTTTACATTCCTCAGCTCACATTGTTAGCTAACAGACAATAGCTAATAATTTCCATTTTAAGGTATAACAATCGTAACAATAGTTAAACGAGAATCGAACTGTTAACTAGGTAGATACCTATCTCACTGTGTTTGAGAATATAACGTCTTTTAATAAATCAACGATGTAAAATTGGCTATGAAAAGTTTTTAATTAATTTAATATTTTTCGACTTACAAATCCAAGGATTACTGCGCATTGACAATGTTTAATATTTTATACCCTTTTCAGTTTGAATTTGACCATAAACAAAAGAGTATATGTGTATATATTACGCATGTGTGTGTGTCAACATAATAGTAGTGTGCGTAATATTTATTTTTATTATTTTTATATGCTCCTAATGCAGATTACATAATAATATTATCTTTGTACACACATTGTCAAATTTTGTGCGTTGGAGTAATTGTCATACAAAGGTGTACAAGGTTTTTGCTTCACTTATTATTTTAAACCTACCTAGTACCTAGTACTAATTACCAGAGTTTCCCTTCGCGTTAAAAATAGCCTAAAACTAATCTGTGGCCTAAAGTTGTATTACCTACATTCTATAAGATATCCGCCAGACCGGTCCGCACCTGTCGAGGTGTGTGCTATGGACATTGCGTCGGGCATTGACCAAACAAATAGTTACGTATGACCATAGAAAGTGGTATCGGAAGGCAGAGCGGTGGGGCCGCGAGACGCGTCGACCACTTTCCATTTTCAAAATTTGATATTTTTTTAACGAGTATTAACTACTTATATAATAAGGCAAATAACTTGAATGCCTATAATGCAAATTTTAATTGAATTATAGTGACAATAATTATCTAATATAACTTAATGAATACTTTTCCTTGAGAAAGTTTTATTGGATAAGCAATTGTTACGATGGGAATGAATCAGTGATATTTTCCATTTATTTAGAAAATTTTAATGATAACAATTGAAATAATTAAATTATTGTCAAATTGAAAATATATATTAATTACACAATGAATTCCGATGGCTATTTTTAACTATAACTTGTTACGCCGTAAATATAATGAAACGGAACTATTATTTAATAACATAATTATCATTTGTGTTAGATGACCCAATAATGAATGCATTATGTACAAAAGTAATTTCTGATGTTGAAGATCATTAGTACAGATTTCGTGTACTTCCTGTTAAGCGCTCCAGTTTAAAATTACTATCCACAGGGGTGATCTGTGAATGTTTCCAATGTTATGAGATAATCACTACTCTGTACAACAAACTATTCTTGTAATCTAGATACCTACTCTGTGGAACAAAATGTCGCAAGTAAACGTCACATCATGTTTAAATAAATATAATCTCGTGACTAAGTTTCCTGATACATTAGAAGCGAAGAATCCTCGGTTCAATTCCTTGCCAAGGAGTGGAAAATTCTGATGTTTTATTTTTGTTGCTTATGTTACTTGCGACACGTGAGAGTTTACCGTATACATGATATATATGTATATACTAACATCCCTATTTATAAGTATAGAACCCAGACAATATGTCATTTGACTGTATCAGACTTGAACGATATTTTTTAAATATGGCCGTATAATATGATCCGGTTCAAATGGCATTACAATGTTCCAATGAACGAAAGGTCAACCGCACACTTTACGACTGCAACGCTATTAAAAAGCATTCCACGCATACAGTCTGTTAAAGGAAAACACAACAGTTACTTCAAGAAACGGACATCGGAAGGAACAATTCACCTACATTCCAAAACGTCTAACCAGGCCCATGAACTATTAATGCGAATGTTTCCATGTATGGCAACATTTGTATCAGGATTTAGGTGACACTATACTTGCAACAGTACGGAACTTAAACCGTATTATTCGATTTATCACTCTATTACATTCGGATAAAGTCTATATTGACGTGCGGGGTATTGGCAGCACTATGCAAGCCGATTGCAACACTGCGTGGTGCAAGTGACGCAAGACGTGAGGATTTTATAACAGAAATCATTTTTGCAACACGCTATAATACCTTATTATATTATTACAAATAATTGTTATTACTTAAATGCCATTTTTAAAGTTTGGGGCTATGAAACACAATTGAGATGTTAGCCACAGTCCTTGGGAGTTTTAACGACTCATCAATAGTAACTAGGCCCAACCAATGCAGTATATAGAAAGATGGTAGTTATATAATTTTGATTTATTTCGTACAAGCTGTGTCCGCGTTTCATCCGCGTGGAAGTTAACAAACATTTTTACTTTATTTTGTTTTAGTGGCCTAAGTTACTCCTTATTACATCAGATACCTGCCAATATAAGTCCAGTCAAAATCGGTTCAGCCATTTCAGAAATTAGCCAGAATAAACAAACAGACAGACGACAGACGAAATTTGTAAAAAATGTTATTTTGGTGTAAGTACCGTATGTACGTAATATAATGCAGTTATTTCAATAATACAAACATACACTAAAGTTTTATTTATATTTAAGGATTTAATGAAATATTCTATAATTAGATTTACAAAGGACAGACTTAATGCCTATTGGCATTCTCTACCAGTCAACCCAGGGTGATGGTGGGAACTTGTGATAGGTGGTTACAAAATATATAACCATTGGGCCTCATGGTTGGTCTTTGAGGTCGTTATATATGATAAGTATAACATATTTGTTATGGTTATGACATAAAACGTTGAGCCTACAGCACTACTACCTCCTTCCGCCCATGGACATCCGTGACAAACCTCAAAAGGACTGCATGAGGGACTGTTATTAGTTAGTAAGTAATTAATTAGGTTTGTAGTGAAATATAAACGCAATATTAATAGAAGAAAACAGATACACAAACAAGATTTATTACTACTTAAATGCATTCGATAATATTTATGAGGCGACCCAGAATACTGACCCTAGAAACGTACAGTCATACCACGATGTCATTAAGGCAACCGGCCTTCCAGCTTGGTGGAGCCAAATATGTCCAAGCATTGGCGTATTGAATGGGCCGAAATACTAATTTCAACCCCAAGCTAATGATTTTGGGTTAAATAAGGTCCAATAGTTTAAAAAGATGACAGAAAACCTCTCGGTTTGGTAGTAAATTTTTTTGGATGGGCAAGTAAGGCTTCATTTGTTGTTTGTTTGAAAGACCTGTAATGTTTATATACATAGATATTGTGTGAGAAAAGAACAGCAATAAAAATGTTTATTAGCGATAAAAGTATGCTATAGTACTCATCGTCTTCCCAACTATCTCCAAACCAATTATCAGGCCATAACGACGCTCCGTTGAGCCGTGAAATAAGGATAAACAAACAAACACACTTTCGCAGTTATAATATGATTATAAATGTCCTAATAAACTGTTATTAAAAGACCGTTAATTATTGAATCATCACTTCGGTCTCGCCGCAAACAGTTCTCGTCGTGGAACCAACTGTAGCCTGACCAAACTGGTACTGTCGTAACAGTGTTACCGTCTGCGATTGAATCATTTGATACAACAACAACATGTCAGCCAACGGTAATCTAATAGCTATGGAGCGGGCCATTTTTATATAATATTTATAACGCGCCTGTGCCTCGCTTCGGGAGACATGTGTTACAGTACTTGCAGCGAAACGCTTCGTTTTGAACAGGCGTTCTGAATATTCTTGCTCTTAAACCTTCGTAGTAAAAGCTGTATTTTGGGTAAAGTTTGCATAAAAATCCATCATATGTAATTTTTCAGGCAATTGTGTTATAACAAAGACTAAAAGCAAACAATCTTCGTTAACCTCAGAAAAAACTAAATTTAGATGATTTATTATATGTGTATTATATCTGTAATATTATGATGTTTTTTTAATGTGGCTGAAAATATTTCACATTTAAAGCAATAGTAGTGAATCAAATACAGATTAATCTCAATAAAAAGAATATATAGTGTTGTAATGTGTTCGAGTCACCAATATTGCTATCAATATGACGTAGAAAGTAAAAGGAAACCAAATAAATAGCCCCTAGGCTCCACAACCGAGGCTCACATGTTGATCTATGGATACATTTTTAACCAATATCATTTAAACTGTATAATTCGAGTTCAAGGTCAGAGGTCATGTAGCTTTACTAGTCTCCCTATACACTACCTAATGACTTCGTATAGGTTATAATCTAACTGTGCAATACTAAGAAGAATAAAGAGAAAACGTTAATTATTATTATATGAAACGTTAATCATTAACAATATTAATTATTATACGATGTCTTTTTAAGGTGTTTATTAGAAAAAACAGTGTTATTTAAACACATTGTTATTTTTAGTAATTACATTGTTATATACAATCAGCTTTGTTTGAAACACTTAAATTGTCATTCATATTTTCGAAAATATTAAGAAATGAATGACCTCCTTCCTCTGTAATTATATTATAAATCCGAAAGTGCTATGATTTTTGATGCAAAGATAGTTGAGATTAACATTTAATTTCTGTGGGAAGATCCATTACGATGTGTTTCAGCTAAATTAAAGAAAGTGTTTAACAACAAAGCGTTGCCTGGCAACCAATGATGAGAAAGGTATTGACAACCTTTTTATTGCTGTTCTATTTTCACACGCGAGCGAAACCTTAGTCAATATCTAGTATTATCTATTGATAGTGTTAGTTCTTTATGTTCTTATTACATTCCTTATCTTCAATCTTATCCAGAGATTAGGGCCAGATAAATGATTGATAATATCCCAAGTTAATTATCACTGCTTCGGTGAAGGAAAATATCGTGAGGAAACGAGGAGAGTTCTCCACAATGTTTTGAAGGTGTGTGAAGTCTACCAGTTCAATCATGCCAGCGAGGTGGACTACGGCCTGTATCCCTCACTTGGGAGAGGAGACCCGAGCCCAGGAGTAGGACAATAATGGGTTATAAAGATGAATATCTTTAGGACTACTTCCACAACTACATATTATATAGCTATCGTCGTAATAAACATTGGCAATGTTACAACGCGTACTTAGATACAAATTGCAATGGCGTCAATAAGTTTAACGCATTTCACCCTGTTGGCGTTATGACGTTAATTTGTACCGCAACTGTTGCCAACTCTAATGAGTTACTGAAGATGGTATGGGCTTGCATAACGCCCGTGATTATTTTGGAATATTCAACATCAATGTTCACGACATATTACTAAAGTTTCTTACAAAAACGGTTAGAACCGTAATAGTCGTTCTTAATGTGTAAACAATTCAAAGAAGTCTTTAAAGACAAACTTGTTATAACGAAAATGTTGCCATATGAGAAAAAAAATCTCCATTTTCCTTATAACTAACACAATTAGATACCATTTTCCATTGTCGATAAAAATATATTACTACACTTGCGTGCGGCTTTGGCATTACATATGGAAATACAAGCAACACACACTGTGATACCTCATAGTATTGTTTGTGAATAAAAAGGTAAGTTGTTCTAAAAACTACGTTCTGCGAACACCATGATGTCTGATAGACAGGCTGACGCAGTAGGTACCTACAGAGATATCCGCAGATGACCTCAGCAAGGTGTTGGTGCGTGAAAGCGGATTCCGGATCGGTTGCGAAACAGCCGACGCGTTCCGGGCGAGCGCCGCAGGAACAATTTCATAATAACATGAGAGCACATAGCGATTAGGTTATGTAAGGAAATCGGTAAGTATTTGCCGAAAATTATCAGATTTAGACGTTGCATAGCTTGTATGTAATTCGATCGTTATACGCACGTAGTGCCGTGGATGTTACATGTCAGAATTTAAATACCACTCAATTTATTTTTTCAATAATTACAGGGTTCTATTTAGTATCACCTGGTGTCTTGTAAGTAAAATTTAAACCAATTCCCAGTAGGGTTGGTATGAAATGTTGTGTACCCATGTAAATCTTATAACAATGCAATTTATAATTGTGTTTCCAGACATCTGGTCTAGTATGAATACGCAAATTAAATAAATATAATAAATCAACGAAACTATATTGAGTTAAGACTCGTTAAATTTATCTTGATAAACACTCTAGAATTACACGATATAACAGAAAATTACAATGAAAGAAGCTTGTTTTAAGTTTTTTAAGCTATAATTTATCTTGTATCTAAACTTAACTAAATCATTCGTGTAAAAGATCTTACTTACCCGTTAACATATATCAAGTCCAGCCAACACCAATAACCATCCCATTATACGTTTCAATTGTCTCAAGTACTTGAACGAGTGAAATGTTCAAGTACAAACATAATGAATGTGTAGTTCTTTTATGTTATATTTGAAAAGGCACCTGTCAAGCGGAAAGACTCGTGCTCTGTAGTGACTATTAATGGGTTAAACCATTTCAAATTTCATTTTTAATGAAACATGAAATCATGTTACGAGTTTAAATGACTGTGTCATGCCGTGTTTTCAAAATTCATTAACGAGTTTTAAATGAGTGAGTGTTTTTCGTATCTTTTCTTCTCTTTCTAACACTTATACGCTATTCGAAACGTTTGTCTGAGATATTAACCAAATTACTCATTCCATTATTTATTTAGCCCAGTAGAAAGTCTACAATCCAGGACGAAGAAATGTTATTTAATTTTAGCCCTTATATATGTTCATCTGTTATTACAAAACGTTGTTGCGTTGTTTGACACATGATAATGGCTTAGTTGATACTAGCGTAGCGTAGCGTTGATGAATAGTGACATCAAAATAAATATAACGTCCTTTAGAAATTATATACACTAATAAATGAGTGGTATCAAACTGAAGGTCCTAATTATCGCAATGTAAAGTAAATTATATGTACATTGCGCGGCTTTTAAGAAATTATATCATGTTCGTTCTCAGTCATCACGTTATAAAGAACAAATAGAAATACCACAATCCATAAAATATTTCTAAGTTTAGTGAAACCGTGAAGTTTGTATGACATCATTTTATTGGTGAAGTTTTGCAATCGCCGTGGTATTATTCATTACACAATCTTTAGTGTATTTACGCTTTATCGCAGCGTCTAGACAAACAAAATTTACAGTCGAAGTAGGACATAATGTTTGAAACAAAAACACGTGTTTGTTACAACAACAATATTTAATTGAATAAAATAATAACAAGGTCAGTGTTGACTTTAATAGTCTTAGGTTAAAAAAATATAAGAAAATAATGAACAGAAATTCTAGTCATATCTTATAACAATATTATCTGTAATTTGACAAATGTTCTACCTGACGCACTCTGTATTTGTTTGTGATTTTCAACGATTTTGTCGTATAAGTTGGCAGCAATGATTTTTCTTTTGACATATTCAGAGTTACCAACATCTATATGTGACAGTTATTTACAACTTTAAATAAATAAAACTTTAAAGAATCAATTAACTTCAAAATTAACCAACTTAAAAATACGTTACAATTACTTAGGGGACATGTGTTTGAGAGTGCATTATTTTTTTTACGTTCATTTTTCTTATGAAATAAAAATGTCAGAAATGTTAAATCAACAACATAGTAATAAATAGGGGTACACTGGAATTAGCGTCATGATGTGTAATATAAAGAAATCGAGACAATCGAGCACGTGCATATTATGTACACATTTATGTAAAACGATACAGAATTCGTGTAGTGTTTAATACAACGACAAGTAGGTACTATATTGATAACGGTTTTAATGAGCAGTTGTGTACTTTTATGTATTTCCCAGAGCTGGAGAACCAGTAAAAATAGCATTCTACCCTTTCTTATAAACTGCATAAAATGATAAGTCTGAGCACTTCCTGTTTTCTGTCTGTTTCTGATTGTCTGTCGTCAATCATTAGTCCACGAGGGCGCGCGGGCGGTGGGGCGTGCGACCGCAGACAAACGCATTCGACCGTGTCAAACAATCCTCGCTAATCTAATCAATTATCCGCGAAAACTAAAAAAATAGCTAAACTATGGATATATTTTTTCCTTTTTCATGCTCGTGGATTTATAGTGTTATTTTTATCGTTTAAAACGAATTATGACTTGACTTGTATGACACAACGATAAAATCCACGCTATTAGTTGTTCATATCGTGAAATCTTTAATTTAGGTAGGTACTTCGTTTACCTGCTCGACGGACACCTGATTAAAGGTAAATTACATGTACATTTCAATACACATTATCTTTACAATATATTTAATATTTAGATTAATTATTTTGTAAGGAAATAAAATATGCTTGGAAACTTAAAAATAGCGCCTATGATTGCAATTGTCATACATAATGTGTAACCTTTACAAGAAAGCCTATAACAACAAACGTTGAGTATAAAAAATGTTGCCATATATGGAACATAATAAATTCCCCATTATGTAAAATATTTTATGATGCACTTTAGGCTAATATTATATTAAAAAACTGTCAAACTGTCTTGGCGTTTTAATTATTTTATTTTTATTATTACTATATAATGTCCTTGCTTCAAAGTGCAACATAAAATTTACAATCTAAGACCAATTTTATACAATCTGATATTGTCTTAGTTGGTTAGACATCTTAACATTTTGTGATTTACTAGTAAATTAGTAGAAAATAGTAAATAAATACTAGTAAATTACTAGTGAATAGATAGATAAGTTGAAACAAAATTTGAAAGTAGACATGTCTGCGAGGCGGCCGGCTTTGAAACGGGTAGGTACCTGTTGCTTTTACTATCATTCATTGAAACAAGTAACTATTATAAATAAAAGGCATAAGTGCCACTTTCACTTACAATACTACTATTGAACTACTACTGAATTAAGTATTAAAACTTTGTCATTTTATACTTTGAAGGTCCACTTCATTTCCCTTCCTAATCTTCGCTACTCAGTCCGATCGATACTTGTATACTTACGAAGAAGTTACAATTAGTTTAAAATGGAACAAATGCACAAAGACCGCCTTGAATCTATCGTTAAACAAGGAGCGGTTGGTCAGTAATTGACCACTAACAGTACAATGATGCGGTAGTACACGGGAAGCATTTATTTTCAGTCGTTATTCATACTAATACTATATATGCGAAAGTATGTCTGTGTATTTGTCCTTCTTCTGTGCTGTGGTCGCAGTGATGTCGCTATGGTGTGTTTTTCTGTTTGGAGATAGTTGGGAAGATGAAGAGTACTATAAAGTAGTTTATACCGCGAAAAAACATCTAATTTCTGTGTAAAGATCCATTACGATGTATGTAAATTACAGCAAAATGAAGGATATGTTTAATTTGTTGTTAAAGCGTTGCCTGGCAACCAATGATAGAAGGGTTTGTCAAGC